>JAQZBX010099614.1:0-11455 GCA_029593785.1 Cabassous unicinctus
TTGTTAGCATGAGTTCTGCTGTTCCGGAACAAAAGGTGATCGTTTGACCAGATGTTTTGTCATCACAAAACAAGAGCTACCAGCTTTGCAGCATGCATATGAACCCTTAGTATCTTTCTCCCTACTGCCTTCTTGAGGCCAAATTCACAATTTAGGTTCTAATGCTTTCTCTATACAGTCCTGGTAAAAATTACTGTATTTCAGACAACAGAATACTCAGGCTAGTTTAATCTGAAAAAAGTTCATTTCAAATTTCTTGAAGCACCAGGGAAATTTAGATGCTATGTAGTCAGAGTAATGCAGCCAAGACAAATGTCAAAATATACGGCAGCGTTATTTTAGGGGAAAAAAAACCCCACACTTTTGCCAATGTGCACAATACCTGTGAAGCCAGAAACTAAACACCTGAACATTTACAAAATTGTTCTAGAAAAAAACAAATGTCTTCACGGCAGTGTTTGTGAGAAAGGTCCATGCCCGTGGCTGCTGCCTCATGATGTTCATTTCCATGTTCCTGGTCTCACCCAGATGTGTCTTTGGAAGCTGTCATATGCAGAACCCTAAATGCAGAGGAGTCTGGAGAATGTGATCTTCAGTTTTTCTGCCTCTAGAATACCACAGGGCAAGATGAAAAAGAGTTGAAGTTATGTATACGAGTAGTTCTTAACTAGGAGCACTTTTGCCCCTCAGGGAAAGTTGGTGCTATCTGGAGACATTTTTGGTTGTCACAACTGGTGTGGGAATGTTACTAGCATCTGGTGGGCCAAGTGAGGTCAAGGATACTGCTAATGCATAGAGCAGTCCCCTACAATAAGAATTATCTGGCCCAAAATATCAAATGATGCCATGTTGTAGAGTGAGCTAATCTGCAGTATCCACCTCAAAGTCCTTTCTCAGATTGATGGTCCCTTGTGGCAGAGGGTAGCCCCAAGACTCAATTCTGAAACTCACAAAGCAGAGGTCTGGACCCCACATTGTTTTACTCTAACTACTGGAGGACCACAGTAAACACACACACACACACAGCTCTGTAGCAAACATAGGGACTATGTTTTGTGTCTACCTGAGCTTCAGGCTTCCACCTCACTTCCCTGAATCACTGCATCTTGGGACTGATCATCACACTTTATGAAAAATATAAAACTCTCTTCACCTCCAATCTGAACTTGAAGAAATGGAGTAAGTACCCACATTAGTCTCTCACCGAAACCACCGGAAGTTCTGTTTCAGATCAGGTTACCCAATAAGCAAAACCTAGTTCAAGGATCTAAGTACAGGTAGTTTATTTGGGAGGTGTAGGGGAGTGAGAAAGTGAGATATATAAAGGATGGAACATGGTAAATATCTTTTTATCTATCAGGTTGCCACTGTGGACAATGTACTAAAATGTGCCCCCCCATGCCTTTCCTCCATCTTCAAAGCTAGCAGGTAGCATCTTCAAATCTCTCTGATTCTGACCTTCTTCCTCCACTTATAAGGACCCTTGTGATAGCATTGGGCCTATCCAGATAATCCAGGATAATCTTCCATCTCAAGATCATTAACTTTACAACTGCAGGGTATCTTTTGCCTGTAAAAGTAACATATTCATAGATTTTTGGGCTTAGGACATGGAGATCTTTAGGAGACCATTATTTCTCTGACCACACACTTTTACTTTCATCAGTCATTAGTAAAAGACTGCTCCCAACATGAACATTAGCTCTTCCAGACTCCTGCCCCTGGCAAGCCAGGCAGACTGGTGATGAGGGAAAGACTCTAGGCAAAGAAATGCAGTTGGCCACAATTGGAAGTTGGGCAATATGCACCACAGTTGTAATGGTAAGGGATATAGGTGGGGCTCAGATAGTGTCTGTTGCGATTCTTCTTTGCTATAAGTCAGTACTGGGAAAGCACAAAATTTTACTACTTTTTTATTTTGTTTCTTTTGTTTTAAGAGCAGAAGGAAGGAAGGGGGGAGGGACAGAGGACCTGTTCAAAGATATTGCTAGCCAAAAAGAAAGATAATTCTGAAGAATTAAAGGAATTTCCTCCTTTTAAAAGAGAATTATTAAAAGAAACAGAATAAAATTTAGAAACCTTTACACTTTTAACAAGATTCAAAGTTCACTGTGGGAATTGTGGGAAGATGGTGATGGTCTAACAGACTGAGCTGAATGCGCTCACAAAAACAATGGAGAAAGAGTCAAAAGCTGTCTGAGCCACGTGCTTTGAGGGTCAGTAGACTAGGACAGTGCTACACAACTCCCAGGATGGTGAGGGACAGAGAGATGACAAAGCCGAAACCACAAACATGAGTTACCAAGCCCCTAGGTGGCCAGGAAGGGCTCCCCTCCCCAATCCCAAGATATTAAGCTTGGATAAAACACCTGGCTCACTGCAAATGACTGAGAGGGGAACAGACACCTTCTTCCCTGTCAGCTGTTTCAAGGGAAAAGGGAGGGGAGATCAGGTGCTTTTCTTCAGGGAATTCAGCCAGCAGAGCCTGCTTGAATCTCCCATCTGGAGATTCATCACAGGAACACAGGGAAGCCAAGACTGAAACACCTCCATGGAAAGGTGCACTGACTAGCACCATCTGCTGGCCAGTCTGGAAATTGCATGGACAAAAACTGTTCTCCACATTCTCTGTATCCAACCCCTGGGAGAAAATCTGTACCCCATCAGTGAGACCCTGGCTTGATTTTGAAAACTTTAGCTGGGCAATTTTATAAGGACTGAGAATAAGTTGAACCAAATATCAAAGAAGAGCTGTAAATAAAAAAAACAATAGGCAAGAGAGAGAAATTGACCATCAGACTAAATTCACCAACATATTCAGAGGCCTAGACATCAGCAAAAAATTACAAGACATACTAGGAAACAGGAAGAGATGGCCCAGCCAAAAGAACACACCAAATATCCTGAAGAGATACAGGATTAAGACAATTAATCAGTGATAATTACACAATTCTCCTAAATCACTTCAAAAAATTTAAAGGAAATACAACTAAAGAAATAAAGGATATTAAGAAGACACTGGGAGAGCATAAAGAATAATTTAAAAGCCTGCAAAGAAAAGTAACAGATCTTATGGGAATGACAGACGTGATGGATGAGATTAAAAATACTTAGAGGCACATAAGAGCATATTTGAATTGCTTGAAGACAGATTTAGTGATTCTGAAGACAGAACATCTGAACTGGAAAAGACAGGAGAACAGAAGAGAAGAGAATGGACAAAATGGAACAGAGTCTAAGGGAATTGAATGACAATGCGAAATGCACTAACATTCATGTTATTGGTGTCTCAGAAGGAAAAGAGAATGAAAATGGGCAGAAAGAATACCTGAGGAACTAATGACTAAAAACTTCCCAACTCATATGAAGGTCATATATATCAATATCCAAGAAGGACAGCCCACCCCAAACAGAATATAGACCTACCCTGAGACACCTACTATTCAGAATGACGAATATAAGAGATAAAGAAAGCAGCTGAAAGCAGCTAGAGAGCAGCTAGAGAGAAGCAAAGCATCACATACAAGGGAAACTCGATAAGATTAAGTGCTGACCTATCATCAGAAACCATGGAGATGAGAAGAAAGTGGTATCATTTGTTTCAGGTACAGAAAGAGAAAAATTGCCAGCCAAGAATTATGTATCTGGCAAAGCTGTCCTTCAGAAATGAGGGTGAGTTCAAAGTCTTCACAAACAAACAAAAACTGATAGAATATGTTAGCAAAAGACCAGATTTACAAGAGACACCAAAGGGTGTGCTGCAGCTTGAAAGGAAAAAACAAGGATGAGAGATGAGGAGAAGAGTGTAGAAATGATTATTAGGAAGGGTATACTAAAGGATAAGAAGACAGACAATAGAACAATATGACAACAGAGAGCCAAAGGTCAAAATGGATGAAGTGAGTAATGCCTTTACATTAATAACACTGAATGTTAATGGATGGAACTCCCCAGTCACAAGACATAGACTGATAGAATGGATTATGAGTTAGCAAATTGTTATCTGCTGTAATTCATTACAATAAGGTGTGAAGAATTCCCAAATAGGAATTTGATTGTCTAGAAAGAATTATGGCCTAAATGGAAATTAAATAACTAAACAATAATTTATTTCATTCTTAGAGATTATTATGCCCAATAGTTAAAGCTGTAATATAACAATTAGAATTATGTTATAGCTAATTTCTATATTTGAATTATTATTTACATTTATAAATGTTTGTTGCTATGCTATCTATTCTTCATAATTGATTATATTAACTCTAACCTGGCCTCGCACTCGCATTTAAAATTTGTAATTTCTTTCAATCTATTTTTCTATTTATTTTACAATTTTACAATAAAGGACTTTTTAACAGCTAAAAAGAAGCCTTTGATTATACACTTTGGATAGATCATATGGTATGTGAATATATCTCAATAAAACTGCTTAATAAACAAATAAATAATTGCACAAGAATAGCCAGAAATAGCAGCTATGTACAACAGGCAAAACAGTGAGAGTGAGAGGTGGGGAATTTTCTTGTTTGTCTGTCTGTTTTTTGTTTATTATTGTTATCACTGAAATAATAAAATTGCTTTAATAATGATTGAAGTGATGAACACACAACTATGTGATTATACAGGGTGTCATTAATTGTACACTTTGGATAAGTTGCACACTTTATTAATATATATCAATAAAGTTGATTTGTTTAAAAAGAAAAGAGTTCATTGTTCATTTTGGGAAGATGGTGCTGGCAGCAGCAAGGCTTATGAATCTCTCCAAATCCCCATATCAAAACAGAGCAACTATAAAGCAAATCTAAAAACTCATATATAGCATTTACCAAAAAACAAAGATCATAAAATGTTCCCACAGACCCCAAAATACAAGCAGATGAGGACAAAGTTCCAATAGGCATAAATCTGCATAGTATCAGCATTTGTGTGGGAGGAAGCAGAGAAATGCAATGGGCATCTGACACACCTGAAAACAGGAGGATCCCACATAGCCAACAGGGCTCCCCAGAGAGCATGGCAGGCTAATTTGAGAACAGCAGCTATATCTGGGAGAGGCTGTGCCCATTCCATTAGCAGGTAATGACAAGGTGTCTGCTGTAAGGACTGAAGGGAATAGAGAGGTCTAGTTTCTATGAACTGCTAAAATTGAGCCAAGGTCACTCCCCTTAAGGACAGGGCCCTACACTGAGTAGTAACTGCTAGGAGTGGCATCAAACCGGAACAGGACAGATGTCATATAAAAGTGGGGGAAGGAAACAGTTCAAGAGCAAAGCACCATATTTTTGAGCACTATATATTTAAAACATGGGAAATAAGCATTCTCTGAAGTTAGAAAAGTTAACCTGAATCATTCCTCCTTCTAGTAGATTGGAGAAACTGATTTTACTTTAAATTAAGAAACAGGAAGGTCAAATCCCATAAAAAATTATTATAGGAAAAGAGAATAAAGAACAGAACTTTCTTACAAACATGTCAAAAAGACATATCCACAGAACAGATGAAAATGAGCTAATGCACATATAATAAAATGACATAAGACATGAAAGAACAACATAAATTAGAATCAGAAAAGCTTAAAATGAGGTGACAAGTCAGAAAAGAATTAGAAATAATATTTTTATTTATTATTTATTATTTAAATAATTTTTAAAATTATTTAAGAGTGTGCTATTTAATCTCCATATATTTATGAATTTTCCCTTTATCTGTCCTTTATTGATTTCCCATTTCATCCCATTATGATTAGAGAAAGTATTTTGTATAATTTCAACCTTTTAAAATTTATTGGGACTTGCCCTGTGACCCAAAATATGGTCTATCTTGGAGAAGGATCCATGAGCACCTGAAAAGAAAGTATATCTTGCTGTTTTGGGGTGCAATGCTCTACAGATGTCTGTTAAGTCTAGTTCATTTATCATATTATTCAAGCTCTCTGTTTATTTATCCTCTGTCCAAATGTTCTATCCAATACTGGGAGTGGAGTATTGAAGTCTCCAATTATTATTGTAGAGATATCTATTTCTCCCTTCAGTTTTGCCTGTGTTTGCCTCATGTATCTTGGGGCATTCAGATTAGGTGCATAAATATTTAGTGTAGTCATTTCTCCTTGGTGAATTGCCTCTTTTATTAGTATATAATGACCCTTCTTCATCCCTTAACACTTTTGCATTTGAAATCTATTTTATCCAATATTAGAATCGCTACTTGAGCTCTTTTTTGGTTACTATTTGCATGGAATATTTTTTTCCAAACTATCACTTATAACCTGGTTTTGTCCTTACTCTGAGGTGGGTCTCTTGTGGACAACATATTTTTTTATCCATTCTATCAGTCTATGTCTTTTGACTGGGGAGTTCAATCCATTAACATTCAATGTTATTACTGTAAAGGCATTACTTACTTCACCCATTTTGTCCTTCAGTTCTCTGTTGTCATATTGTTCTATTGTCTGCCTTCTTATCCTTTAGTTTACCCTTCGTAATAATCTTCATTGCTACATTCCAAATCTCTCGCCCTTGTTTTTCCCTTTCAGGCTGCAGCACCCCCTTTAGTATCTCTTGTAGATCTGGTCTTTTGGTAACATATTCTATCAGTTTTTGTTTATCTGTGCAGACTTTGAACTCACCCTCATTTTTTTTTTCTTTTTTTCTTTTCACCCTCATTTTTGAAGGACAGCTTTGCTGGATATAGAATTCTTGGCTCGCAGTTTTTCTGTTTCAGTACCTTAAATACATCATATCCCTTTATTCTCCCCTCCATGGTTTCTGATGAGAGGTCAGCACTTAATCTTATCGAGTTTCCCTTGTATGTGATGCTTTGCTTTTCTCTTGCTGCTTTCAGAATCCTCTATCTCTGATATTCATCATTCTGAATAGTAGGTGTCTCAGGGTAGGTCTATTTGGATTTATTTTGTTTGGGGTGGTCTGTCCTTGGATATTGATATTTATGACCTTCATAAGGGTTGGGAAGTTTTTGGTCATTAGTTCCTCAAGTATTCTTTCTGCCCCTTTTCCATTCACTTCTCCTTCTGAGACAACAATGACACAAATGTTTGTGTGTTTCACATTGTCATTCAATTCCCTTAGACTCTGTTCCATTTTTTCTACTCTCTTCTCTTTCTGTTCTCCAGTCTTTTCCAGTTCAGATGTTCTGTCTTCAAAATCACTAATTCTGTCTTCAAGCAATTCAAATCTGCTCTTATGTGCCTCTAATGTATTTTTAAAAATATTTGTTTTATTTATTCCTCCACCCCCAACCACTTGCACTCACTGTCTGCTCTCTGTGTCCATTCTCTGTGCATTCTTCTGTGTCTGCTTGTCTTCTCTTCTCATTTTCTCTTTAGGAGGCACCAGAAACTGATCCTGGGACCTTCCAACGTGGGAGAGAGGCACTCAATCATTTGAGCCCCCTTAGCTCCCTGGTTTGTTGTGTCTCTCACTGTCTCTCCTCTGTGTCTCTTTTTTGTTGTATCATCTTGTTGCATCAGCTCTCCTTGGGGGCCAGCTTTCTGCGTGGGCCAGCTCGCCATGCAGGCCAGTTCACTTTCACCAGGAGGCCCTGCAAAATGAACCCAGGACCCTCCATATGGTAGACAGGAGCCCAATTGCTTGAGCCACATCTGCTTCCCCTCTAATGTATTTTTAATCTCATCTATCTTGTCTGTCATTCCCATAAGGTCTGTTACTTTTCTTTGCAGGCTTTCAAGTTGTTCTTTTTGTTCTCCCAGTGTCTACTTAATATCCTTTATTTCTTTAGTTGTATTTCCTTTAAATTCCTTAAAGTGATTTAGGAGAATTGTGTGATTATCACTGATTAATTGTCTTAAATCCTGTATCTCTTCAGGATATTTGGTTTGTTCGTTTGGCTGGGCCATCTCTTCCTGTTTCCTAGTATGGCTTGTAGCTTTTTGCTGGTTTCTAGGCATCTGAAAATGTTGGTGAATTTAGTCTGATGGCCAATTTCTCTCAATTGTCTGTTGTTGTTTTTTTTCCCCACACTTCTTTGATATTTGGTTCAACTTATTCTGTCTTTAAAATTGCCCAGGTTAAGTTTTAAAAATTGGTTCAAGGACTCACTAGTGGGGTGCAGATTTTCTCCCAGGGGTTAGATACAGAGTATGGAGAACAGTTTTTGTCCATGCAATTTCCAGACTGGCCAGCAGATGGTACTAGTCAGTGCACCTTTCCACGGAGGCGTTTTGGTCTTGGTTTTCCTGTGTTCCTGTGTTGAATCTCCAGATTGGAGATTCAAAGTGGGCTCTGCTGGCTGAATTCACTGAAGAAAAACACCCCAACCTCTTCTTCCTTTTCCCTTGAAACAGCTGACAGGGAGGAAGATGTCTGTTCCCCTCTCAGTCGTCTGCAGTGAGCCAGGTGTTTTACCCCAGCTTAATATCTTGGGGTGGAGGAGGGGAGCCCTTCCCAACTGTCACAGGGGCTTAGTAAGTCATGTTTGTCTTTCGGTTTCTTCATCCCTCACCCTCTGGGGAGTTGTGTAGCACTGTCCTGGTCTGCTGACGCCCAAGCAGGTGGCTCAGACAGCTTTTTTGGCTTTTTCTCTGTTGCTTTTGTGAGAGCATCAGCTCGGCCTGTTAGTCTGTTGCCATCTCCCCACAATCAGTATCTTAGATTTTACTCTACTTGAAGTCAAGAAGTTATCCTGCCAGTTTCATGAATGCTGGCAGAAGACACAATACTCCTAGGTGAGAGGTAAAGAGCAGTTTAGTCTCATAGCAATAACAATAACCAGAATATCTCAAGCCCCAACTTCCAAAGGGTGACACAATGAGGACCAGGTGACATGCAGTGGGTTGCATAACAAAAGAGGAACCCTGAGTTTAAGGAACCTGAACATCTTATAATTGGCTGCAAGACAGATACAATTACTCCAAGACCTTGCCAATTTTTATGTCATCAGTTTTAATTTTAGCCAACTGGTGGGTGTGTTTTGTATCTTATGGTTTTAAATTACATTTTCCTGATGACTAATAATATTGAGCATTTTTCATGCACTTAAATTAGCCATTTATAGATCTTCCTTTGCTAAGTGTCTAATTAGATATTTTGCCCATTTTTATTAGACTCTCTTTTTATTGTTCAGTTGTATTCTTAATATATCCCAGATACTGGAACTTTAACATATGTATGTTTTGTAAACATTTGTTTCTTGTCTGTGGCTTGCTGTTCACTTCCATAATGGTGTCTTTTGAAAGGTAGATATTTTTGTATTTGTTTGCTAGCTTTACAATGAGTACATAATATCTTCACCAAAGCAATAGTTGTTTTCGAAGTTGGGGAGAAGGCAGAGAAAGATAGCCATATAATGAAATAAAATGAGGCAGCGCTCTGTATTTATAAAGAATGAGCTCCATGATTTTTTTTGTGATAAAAACAAGGAGCAGATCATTGTATATAGCAGTGGCTTTCATATTTTTTTATCACAATCTACAATGTGAAGTTCATTTTTTCTTTCTACATAGTACACACACACTCATATACTTGAAACAGATTTTTCTTACTACAGGCAATGCATGTTGATATTTTTATTCTATTTTATTCTATTCCATCATTTTATATAAAAATGTTAGTCATGATAAAAATGATTTTGCTACCACTAACAATTTGACCAAATACTGAGGAGTGATAAGGAATACTAACATCTGTTAAAAAAAAAAAAAAGAGAGAGAGAGAACAGTGACTAGAAACATGGAAGGATAGAGTTGGAAGGGACTTTTTAGAGAGCATCCACTTTTTTAAGTGTACCTTTTTTTTCCAAAATAAAATCTTAGTAACTCCAATATATTAAACAGATAAAAGAGCTACTGTGAGAAACGGGGGTGGGGAGAACTGGAGCCCTGCCACTCTGCATGAGATCAGCATTTCATTTCTGGTAGCCCTGATGCAACTCAGAAGCATTCAAGGGCTCTTGAGGACAGGACTTAAAAACCCAACATCTAGTCCACTCCACTTATTTTAGAAAGGAGGATCCTGGGGACCAGGGTGGTGAGGCACTCTAAATGTGAAGGACAAGATTTCAGGAGATTTAGTTTGCAAATAATTATAATCGAACATTGTGTAGCTCTGGATGTTCTTCAATAAATGGGGAAGGGGTGAGAATCTCAAACAGAAAGGAAGCTCACCAATATCACCTGTCTCCTCCTCTCATTAGAATGAAAAAATATCTGGAGAAAGTATGCTTATGTACTTGAATCTTGTGCTGTTCTACTGCCCTCTACTGGATATGCATATTTGTGACCGCAAAACTAGAAGTTCTAGCCGTGTTAACAACAATAGAAGTAGCGATAGAAATCATTGCCATCATCATCAGTACTAGCAGCAGCATAAAAGTAAAGCACGCATTAGCTCATTCAATCCTATAACTCTGGCAGAAAATCCTACCTTCACTTAGTGCTTCCCTTTGTAGACGAGGAAGCTAAAGGTTCTGAGAGGCAAGTAAACCAACCAAGGTCATAAAACAAAAGGGATCTGGGAATTCAATAATGACCCTAGAGCCCAACTCTCAACTATTTTGTCTTCATTAAATACAAATTTTCAATCTACCAGTCGTATTAGAGATAAATCTGGAATAGCATTTCCATTTGGAAGCTATTGATTCCAAATTTTCACAATGAAATAGCAAAAATGCCCTTTATTCTAAAAAGGCTGAAAGAAATAACTTCCTCTAACTTTTGCCTCTTGTGAAGCCTCAGAATTTATCAAAGAGGAACGTTTACTCCTCAACTGAAAGCTGGAGAGAATCTTTCCCAGTGTTTCTCAAAGTGCCACCATTATTCTCCTACATTAGAATCGTGTGAGGTACTGCTGGTTAAATACACGGAATCTCAGGCACCAGGATGTATTTTGGAGGTGGAGAGAACAGCACTTGTTGCTGAGGGATGGAGTAGGTGAGTGGGGAGGGAGCAGGAGGAATCAAGATGACTCCTAGGTTTTTGGCCTTAGCAAGTAGGTGGATAATGGTGACATTAACTGAAATGGGAAGGATTAGAAGAGGAACGTGGTTGTTGTTTTTCAAAACATATTTTTATTACATAAGTTGTGAACTTACAAAACAATCATGCACATGTGTAGAATTCCCAGATAGCAACCCTTCACTAACACACCACACCATTGTGGAACGTTTGTTACGGACTATGAGATAATATCATCAGACTATTATCACTAATTATTGTCCATAGCCCTACATTTGGCATATTTTTTCCATAGCCCCCTATTATTAACACAGTAATCTTTGGCATTGATGCAAGAATAATAAAGTATTTAATATATATTACTGTATATATTAAATACAGTAATATATTGCTGTATACTTTAATATTCTTGCATCAATGCCAAAGATGTACTGTGTATAGTAAATAGGTTATGTTAGTTGTATTTTTCCCATGCTTTTCCACATTCCCACCATCCTGCAATATTTTTTTTTTTTTTTTTTTTTT
>JAQZBX010099615.1:0-11455 GCA_029593785.1 Cabassous unicinctus
AAAAAAAAACAGAACAGAACAGGAAAACATGGTAGCCAAAAAATACATATGAAAATATGTCATGGAGCAGATGAAATTTGTAACCAGAGTTCAAAATGAATTTTTAAAACCTAATTTTTAAAATAAAACAACTAATGATGCCAATACCACTTCCAGATATACTTAAAGAATGTCATAGTCACAAGAGATCACTGCTTCCTCTAACAATTAGACACTAAACTCAAAATCAGTTTTTTTAAGTTTAAAAAAAAAAGCAAAAATGAGTTATTTAATTTGAAATTGATGAAGCAGCAAAAAAACGAGAGATATGAATTTCCAAAGTGAATTAAATATGAAGTTGTAATTTTCTAGAGGAAATATCAGAACTGATACCACAACTCTAAAACCTCTCATGCACATAGATAAAATAAGGATGAAAGAGGAGAATAGATGAGAATTAGGAAGAGGATTTCCTTGGAAAGTACCATGCTGTATCAACAAACAGGGGAAGAACTGGGAGTGCTCCTCTTTCACTGCTTGTCAAGACAGGAACATCAATAAAACTATTCACAGAAATTAATATAGCTCTAATGATGATTGAGGTGATGCATGTACAACTATGCAGTTATACCAAATACCACTGATTGTATACTTTGGATGAACTGTATGCTTTATTAATATGTATCAATAAAATTGATTTCTTAAAAAAAAATTTTTAAGAAATATAAGCTTTTTCATTTAGTCAGGGGAAGAGATAACTAGTGCCTAATCCTGCCCAGAAAATTCAGAAGGTAAGAGACAGGATAGCTAGCACCTTTGGCACAGAGCAAACAAATAATTTATTTTGGCCCAGAATTTGCCTACAAGGATATATGGGGTGATGTAAGTGAAAATGGTGGAGTGAGTAACTCATAGAGCCTATCTCTCCACAAAAAATGGTGAATAAACAAGAAAAAACTATCAGAATCAACTTTATCAGAAGTCTGAAAAAGTGAAAGGTTTACAACAACCAAACACTTGGGAAAAAGGCAGATGAATCTCAGAAGGAGAGCTTTGGGGCTTTTTAACTTATCCTTGTTTCATCCCCCCTTCCTTGGCTCAGAGGCGATTATGAAGATGGCAACCACATCCCCAAAGTGGATATCTGGTGCTAAAGACAGCACACACAGCAGACTTTGCTCTCAAAGATCTCAAAGAATCGTGGTTGTTTCTCTTGTTTATCTGATGACACCTGGAAAGACTAGCACAAAGCTCTTGCCTTTATTTCACCTAGCTAGGAAATTTCACACTGTAGAGAGGCAGCTAACTAGGGGGTGCTTGTCAAAAACATTTAAAAACAAATGCATTAGTCATTGCCAACCGGGTCAAGGGATAACAGATGGGGCAAACAATAAATATACTTAAAAGATTGGGAGGAAAGGAAGGGGAGTGAGATGCTATGAAAAGGTCTTTGAAAAACTCCCACCAATTCCTGGGAACCTAGCAGAACACACATATATAAAGGGCTGGATGCATTCTAAGAAAAGAGCTGAGAAGGCCCTAAGCTCTCACCTCTGGCTGAACTTAAGGCTCTGCACAAGCAGAAAGTGAAGGCTAAGGCAGAACTGTATACTGCCTGGCTAAGTGTTGAAGGCATGCCCAACTCACATACAGTGCCCAGTTTCAAATACTGGATGATTTTTTTCTTTTTCTAGTTCCAGGCATTTAAGGAAATTTTTATTGGATCACTAACTGACCACTAAGCTAACCAGACAGAGACTTCAGTAGACACACACAACAAAGAATACAGACTTTACAAAATAAAATTAGTTCAGAAAAGTTACTAAAGAAACAAACAACAGCAACCACAATAAGCAGCAACAACAAAGGCAGAGAATCACATTTTCAGAGTTGCCACTATATAATATTCAAAATGTTCAGGTTTCAACAAGATATTGCAAGGCATGCAAAGAAAGAAGAGGTAAGGCAGAGAGAGAGGGAAAAAATAAATACATATTGTCCCTGGGAAAGCCCAGACATTGGATTTACCAAAGACTTTAAATCAACTTTAATAAATATGATCAAAGAGCTAATGGAAACCATGTACATGTACAAAGAACTGAAGAACACGGTGAGAATGATAACTCATCAAATAGAGAGAAAGAATTCGGAAATAGAAATTATAAAACGTAACCAAATAGAAATTCTAGAGATGAAAAGTACAATAACAGCAATGAAAAATTCACCAGAGGAGTTCAACAACAAGAGTTGAGGAGGAGATCTGTGGGACATTATCAAGCATACCAACATATGCATAATGGGAATCCCAGAAAAAGAGGGAAGAGAAATGAGGCAGAAAGAATATTTCAAAAAATGGCCAAAAACCTCCCAAATTTGATGAAAGACATTAATCTATACATCCAACAATATCAATAAAGCCAAGTTGAATAAACTCAAAAAGATCAACATATAGACACCTTAAAATTAAACTGTCAAAACCAATGATAGAAACTTCCAAGTTAGAGAGACACAAGACTCACTTTTCTCCCAGAAAAACAGCTACAGGACAGGCAGAAATGGCCTGGTAAAAAACATTCTAGGGTTTAAGACACCAGGAGAAGGCTAGACACCACCCAAAAGAGAGGAGAGCAAAGGAAAAGAATCTCAATGAGAAAACTCAGTAAAAGCTGAAGCTGCAACTGCTGGTGCCCATTCCCCCTTCCTTGGAGAAGACAGCTTTGAATTCTCCAGCCTCTGGCTGGTGGCTACAGACAGAGGGGGCTGCAGGGGTCCGCCTCACCAGGAAAGGGGAGAGACAGGGATGCAGTCTAAGGCTGAATCAGCTTTTAGCCAACAAATTTGGCCTGATGTGTCCCACAAGCCCTTCCAGTCCGGGTAGGGCTGCACCATTGTTTACCCTGGGAGCCGGCAGAGGACAGTAAAGATTCAAACCTCTCTAACACCCTCCCTACTGACCAGGACTGGTTGCTGAGGATGCAGAGGGCAGTGGAATTATTTCTTAACCCGGAAAAGGGAGGGGGCTGCTGGCAAAGTTGAACAGCCTCTGAGAAAGATTATATTATGAGGCTCTGAACAACCTTGTTCCAGTCAGGGTTGCAGCAAACACAGTCCAACAAGGGTTTGAGATAAGCAGTATGCCAAAGAGCACCATCTGATGACAGACCAAGGAAATGCATGCAAGGAAATTAAAAGTAAATAAATAAGAGAGGCTTGTGCGGGCCTTTACAATCTCCCTCCCCAAGGTCCTTGGAAACAGGTCTATACCCCCTTACTGGGTCATGGCCCAGATTTGAGCAACTAAACAGCAACAATCCTAAAGAGCTAGAACAAGTTGAACCAAGAATCAAAGAATGATAGTAACACACAGCCTCCCACCGCTAAATCCCTATGCAAGCGAATGAAACTGAGCATCAGAGTATACTTATCATCAAAATCAGATGCCTAGACATCAACAAAAACTAAAAGCCATACTACGAAAATGGACGATATATCTCAAGCAAAGGAATATATGAAAGCCCCAGATGAGATACAGGATTTGAGACAACTAATGAAAGAGATTCATACAAATCTCCTAAGTCAAATCAATGACTTGAAAGACAATATGGCTAAAGAGATAAAGGACCTCAAGAAGATACTGGGTGAGCAAAAGAAGAATTTGAAAACCTGAAGAGAAAAATAACAGAGTTTATGGGAATGGAAGACACAAAAGGTGAGATAAAAAACACATTAGAACCCTTATCACTTTTTTGCATTTAAAGTCTGTTTTGTCTGACATCAGGATAGCTACCCATGCTCATTTATCTTTTTCCATCCTTTCACTTTCAGTCTATTTGCATCCTCAGGTCTAAGGTGAGTCTCCTGCAGAGAGCATATGGATGGCTAGTTTTCTTATCCATTCTGGCAGCCTATGACTTTTGATTGGAGAGTTTAATCCATTAACATTCAATGTTATTACCATAAAGGCATTATTTACTTCAATCATTTTATCCTTTGCCTTTCATATGTCATATCTTATTTCTGTCCATCTTTGTACCTTTTTGGTTACCCTTTCTGATAGTCTTCACTTCTACACTCTCCTCCAAGCCTCTCTGTCTTGTCTCTTCTTTTCTGGTTGCAGAAATTTCTTTAGAGTTTCCTGTAGAGCTGGATTCTTGTTTACAAACTCTCTTAGTTTCTGTTTATCTGTTAATATTTTAAACTCTCAATCATATTTGAAGGACAGTTTTTCCAGATAAAGAATTCTTGGCTGGCAGTTTTTCTCCTTCAGTTCCTTAATTATATCATACCACTGCCTTCTCACCTCCACGATTTCTGAAGAGAAAGCCGCACTAAGTCTTATTGGATGTCCCTCGCATGTGATGTTTCACTTTTCCCTTGCTGCTTTCAGAATTTTCTCTTTATCTTTGGCATTCAGCATTCTAAATGTTATGTGTCTTGGGGATGGTCTATTGGAATTTATTCTAATTGGAGTATGCTGTGCTTCCTGGACATGTATAATTATGTCTTTCATTAGAGTTCAGTAATTTTTGGCCATTACTTCCTCAATCATTCTTTCTACCCCTTTTTTCTTTCTCCTTTTTCTGGAACTCCCATAACCATGTTGCGTTGGTGCGCTTCGTGCAATCATTCAACTCCCTGAGCCTCTGCTCAATTTTTTCCATTCTTTTCTCTCTTTGTTCTTCCCCTTTTTCAATTTCAGCTGTTCTAAACTCTACGTCACTGACTCTTTCTGATTTCAAATCACTATTCTGTGCCTCTGTTATATTTATAATTTCACTTATTGTATCTTTCATTCCCATAAGCTCTGTTATTTTTCTATGCAAGATTTCAAATTTTTCTTTGTGCTTACCCATTGTCTTCTTAATGTCTTTTATTTCTTTATCCATGTTGTCCTTCAACTCCATGATTTGACTTAGAAGATATGTATGAACCTCACTGATTAGTTGTTTCAAGTCCTGTCTCATCTGAAGCTTTGATTTGTTCCTTTGCCTGGATTATAGCTTCCTTTGTCTTAGTATGGGTTGTAATTTTTTGCTGATGTCTAGGCATCTGATTCTGATGCTGAGTTTACTCTAATGTTCAGTTTCTTTCTCTTGCCTAGGGATATACTGTTAAGTAGCTGTGTCCTACCACTGTTTATTGACTCTTGGTTCAACTTGTTCTAGATAGTTCATATTGCCCCTGTTGAATGGCTCAAAACAAGGCTAAGGACCCAGTAATGGGGTGCAGGCCAGTTTCCAAAGGTCTCGGAGAGGGGGACATTAAAGGCACCTGATTGCCTCTTTTATTTATTTATTATTATTTTTCCCATTTCATATACTTTTCTGGTCTCCCAGCAGGTCTTTGGAAGACCTCTCAGCTCAGACCCCAGGTGCTAGGGGGTAATGCATTCACTGTAACTCCATGGTGGGTGATGCAGAAGCAGTGTCCTCAGTGGTGGCCAAGCCTCACAAACAAACTTTCTCAGAAGCTGTTTTCCTCCCTTGGCCTGCCACACCCTGCCTCTCTCTGCCTCCTTAGGAACCAGCCCAGGGCAGTAGGGAGGGTGTTTGAGAAGGCACATTATCTTCAGCTCCCTGTCAGCTCTCAGTGCAAACAATGTCATGGCCCCCACTCAGCCTGAAAGTATGCATCCCCTCCAATTCAAAAGACAAAGTTCCCTAGCCAAACTGAATTTGCTGTAGGCTATGCCCCTCCCTCTCCCCTTCCATGGGGAAGAGGACCCCTGCTACCCCCTCAGTCTGCAGTGACTACAGTATACAGTGGCTGCAGTACACAGACTGCTGTTTGCTCTGGGGTAGGGGGAAGGGGCATCAGCTGTTGCTGCTGCTGCAGCTTTACTTAAAGGATATTTTCAGCCAGCTGAGACTCCTTTCCTTCACCCCTCTCTCTTCTGGGTGGTGTCTTGCCTTCCCCTGGTACCCTGAGCTCCTGAGCTGCCCTCCAAACAGTTTTGAGCTGTCCTCCAGCTATTTTTGCTGGGAGAGAAGTGATTTCTCTGCCTCTCTAATCCTCCATCTTCTTGGAAAATGCCAACAAATTAGACAAACTAGATGAAATGGCCTCATTGCTAGAAATGCACCAACAACCTACATTGACTCTACAAGAAATACAGAAACTCAACAAAACAATTACATTTAAAGAGATTGAATCAGTCATCAAAAATCTCCCAAGAAATAAAAGTCCAGGACTGGATGGGTTCACAGGTGAATTCTACCAAGCATTTCAAGAAGAATTAACAATCCTGTTTAAACTCTTCCAAAAAATTAAAGAGGAGGGAAAATCACCCAATACATTTTATGAAGCTAACATCACCCTAATCCCAAAGACATAAAAAGATACTACAAGAAAAGAAAACTACAAACCAATCTCTCTAATGAACATAGATGCAAAAATTCTTAACAAAATACTTGCAAAAGAATCCAACAGCATATCAAAAGAATTCTACACCACAAGCAAGTGGAATTTATTCCTGGTATGGAACAGTGGTTCAACACAAGAAAACCAATTAACATAATAAATCATTAAGATATTGAAGGAAAAAAACTACATGATCATCTCGATCAATGCAGAAAATGGCATTCCTATTGAAAGATAAGAATAAATGGAAAGTTCCTCAATATGATAAAGGGCATATATGAAAAACTCAAAGCCAACAACATACTCAATGGGAAAAGGTTGAAACCTTTCCCTCTAAGATCAGAACAAGACAATGACAACCACTGTCACCATTATTCAACATTGTACTAGAAGTTCTAGCTAGAGCAATTAGATGAGAAAAAATAAAAAAAAAAATAAAAGGCATCCAAGGGGGAGCAGATGTGGCTCAAGCAGTTGAGTGCCTGCTTCCCACATGGGAAGTCCCGGGTTCGGTTCTCAGGGCCTCCTTAAAAACAAAAACAAAACAACAAGCAAACAAACAAAAATGCCAATGAGGAGCCAATGTGGCTCAGTGATTAAGCGCCAGCTTCCCACATCAGAGGACCCAGTTCAATCCCCAGCCTTGGTTCCTAAAAAAAAAAAGGCAGCCAAATAAGAAAAGAGGAAGTAATACTCTCACTACACACAGACGACATGATCCCATATATAGAAAATTCCAAATGTCTATGACAAAGCTACTTGAGCTAATAAATGAGTTCAGCAAAGCGGCAGGATACAAGATCAACATGCAAAAATCAGTAATGTTTCTGTACACTAGTATTAAACAATCTGAGGAGGAAATCAGTGAAGCGGGGGATCCATTTACAATAGGAACAAAAAAACTGAAATACCTAGGAATTAAGATGTACAGGACCTATATAAGAAAACTGCAAAATGCTGCTAAAAGAAATCAAAGAAGACCCAAACAAATGGAAAGACATTCTGTGTTCATGAATTAGAAGACTAAATATCATAAAGATCTCAATCCTTCCCCAACTGATTTATAGACTCAATGCAATACCAATCAAAATTCCAACAGCCTACTTTACAGAAATAAAAAAGGGAATTATTAAATTTATTTGGAAGGGAAAGGACACCAAAATAACCAAAAGCATCCTTAAAAAGAGCAATGTGGTAAGACTCTCACTGCCTGAACTTGAAACATATTACAAAGCTACAGTGGTCAAAACAGCATGGTATTGAAATAGAGAAACACATTAATCCGTGGAATAGAACTGAAAAGTCCAGAAATAGACTCTCACCTCTACAGCCAAGTGGTTTTTGACAAACCTACCAAATCCACAGAGACTGGGACAAAGCAGTCTCTTCAACAAATGGTGCTGTGAGAACTGGATATCCATAAACAAAAGAATGAAATAGGACCCCTATCTCACTCCTTACAAAAGTATCAACTCAAGATGGATCAAAGACCTAAATATAAAGCAAGGACCATAACACTACTAGAAGAAATTGTAGGGAAACATCTTCAGGATTGTGGTAAATGGTGGTTTCTTGGACCTCACACCCAAAGCACAAGTAACAAAAGAAAAATAGATAAATGGGACCTCCTCAAAATTAAACACTTTTGCACCTCAAAGGACTTTGTCAAAAGGGTGAAAAGACAGCCGACTCATTGGGAAAAAATATTTTGAAATCACATATCCAGTAAAGGTTTAATATTCATAATATATAAAGAGATGCTACAACTCAACAATAAAAAAAACAAACAACCTGATTAAAAAATGAGCAAAAGACTTGTATAATTTGTCCGAAGAAGAAATACAAATGGAAAAAAAAAAAAAACACATGAAAGAATGTTCAATATCACTGGTGATTAGAGAAATGCAAATCAAAGTTATGAGATATTTCATACCTATTAGAATGGTCATTACTAAAAACATGGAAAACTATAAGTGTTGGAAAGTATGTGGAGAGACAGGAATACTTATTCACTGTTGGTGGGAATGCACAATGTTACCATCACTGTGGAGGACTGTATGGTAGTTCCTAAATAAGTTAAATATAGATCTGCCATGTGACCCAGCAACACCACCACGAGGTAGATACCCAGAAGAATTAAGAATAATAACATGAACAAACATCTGCACACTGATGTTCATAGCGGCATTATTCACATTTGCCAAAGGATGGAATCTACCCAGGTGTCCATCAACCAATGAATGGATAAACAAATTGTGCTATATACATATGATGGAATGTTATACAGCTGTAAGAAGACATGAAGTCATGAAGCATATGACAAACATGGATGAACCTGGAGGACATTATGTTGAGTGAAGCAAGCCAGACACAAAAGGACAAATATTGTGTGACTGTACCATTCTGAACTAAATATATTGTGTAAACTCATGGACTAGAACATAGATTAACAGAAAATAGAATGAGGTTAGAGAATGGAAAGTTGAGAGTTAATCTATGTAGAATTGGTTTTAAAAAAAGAAAAAAAAAGGTTGTTCATAAAACTTTGGAAATGAATAAAAATGGTGAACACACATTATAGTGTTTGTAACAATGTAACTAGCAGTGTGTTACTATATGGGTATGACAGTGGCTGAAAGCAAAAGTCTAAGGTCATGTATCTTACTAGAAGGAAAGCTAAAAAATTTAACATTAGACTGTAGAGCAGAGCAAAACCTCATGTGAAATATGAATATAAGTAATATTACATATATAGGACTGCTTTTCTTTGAAACTGAACAAAAGTACCTTAATGTTACAATATGCTAATATCAGGCAGAAATACAACCAAAGCAAACTATGCACAGGACAGCAGTATATAGTAGATATTAATAATCTTCCATTAAGGGTAAAGAAAAAAAAGGAACTATACTAAGTGAAAGAAACTAGACAAAAGGTACTACATACTGTTTGACTCCATCTACACAAAATATAAATACAAATAAATTAGAAAGACGGTAACAGAATAGCAGCGATGTAAGGCAGGTGAAGCATAGAGAAATTGAAAGGTGATTATTAAGGAGTAGAACTTTTTCTGTTTGTTTTTTATTATTATTGGAACAATGAAAATGCTCTAATAATGATGGAAGTAATGAATGCACAACTATGTGATTATACCAAATACCACTGATTGTACAATTTGGGTGGACTGCATGCTTTATTAAATATGTATCAATGAAACTGATTTTTTAAAAAGTACATTGACATCTGATGTTACTTTTCATTCTAACAAATTACTAAACAGTTTAAGTTAATTGATTCCAATGTAGGTTGTTATAATTACTGGATGCAAAGATAAGTGTTTCCCGGTTGAATTTTTGAATAGTATACAAATTATAAGCACAATTTCAATAAAACACATACTCTGTGGGGGGAAAAAAAGTCAATGATAAAGAGATAATTCTGGAATCAACAAGGGAGAAGCAATTCATCATGTACAAGGGGGGATCCTCAATAAGATTAACTTTCTCATCAGAAATCATGGCGGCCAGAAAGCAATGGGATGATATTCAACGAGTTGAAAGAAAAGAACTTCATGTGAACCAAGAATTCAAAACCAACCAAGAAATTAAGACAATTTCAAAATAAACAAAAAACAGAAGATTCTGTTGTTAGAACCACCCTACAAGAAAATACAAAAGGGAGTTCTTCAGACTGAACTAAAAGGAAACTAACACCAGGTCAAGGACCTCACATTAGATTCAAAGACACAAATAGGTTGAAAGTGAAAGGATGGAAAAAGATATTCCATGTAAATAGTAATCATAAGAGAGCTGGAGTGGACATACTAATATCATACAAAATAGACTTTAAGACAAAAATACTTACAAGGGACAAAGAAGGATATTAATAATGATAAAAGGTTCAATCCATGAAGAAGGATAGAACAACTATAAACATATATATACCTAACAGAGTTCAAAAATATGTTAAGCAAAAATTGACAGAACTGAAGGGAGAAATATATAGTACAACAATAATAGTTGGAGACTTCAACACTCCACTTTCAATAATGGACAGAACTAGACAAAAGATAAACAAGAAAATATAAGACTTGAACAACACTATAAACCAACTAGAACTAACAGACTACATAAAGAACTTACAGCTAAACAATAAAAAAACCTATCAATCTAATTTTTAAATATAAGCAAACAATTTGAATAAACACTTCCCAAAATAAACTATACAAATGCTCAATAACAATGAAAAGAATTTTATCACCACTAGTCATCAGAGAGATGCAAATTAAAACATTTGTATACCATTACCCATCTACTAGAATGGCTAAAGTTTAAAAAAAAAAAAAAAAGTGTTAATGTGTATGTGACTCAAATGGAATACTCCATATTGCTGATAGAAATACAAAATGGTACAGCCACTTTGGAAAACATTTTGGCAGTTTTTTTTTTTTAAGGTTAACACACATTTATCAAAGGACCTAGAAGTATTTACCCAAAAGAAATGAAAACATATATCCATACAATGACATGTACAGGAATGTTCACAGTAGCAAGTTTCCTAACAGCCTAAAACTTGAAACAATGAAATTTCCATCAACTGGTAAATGGATAAACAAACTGAGGCCAATCTTATGATTAAAAACTACTTAGAGAAAAAAAAAACTACTTAGCAATGAAAAGGAATGAAATATCAATATATGCAACAACATGGATGAAACGCAAAAACATTACATTAAAAATGAATTGCAGGGAAGTGGGTGTGGCTCAGTGGATGGAGCCCCCGTTTACCATGTGGGAGGCCCGGGTTCGCGTCCCGAGGCCTCCTTGTGAGGGCACGCCGGCCTGGGCGGTGCGGTGGGCTGATGCAGCAACCTCACGGCGGGAAGCGGGTGTGGCGCAAAGGATAGAGCCCCCGTTTACCATATGAGAGGCCCCGGGTTCGCTTCCCGGCGCTTCCTTGTGAGGGCAGGAGGCCGGCTCCCGCGGCGCCGTGGGCTGATGCGGCAGGACCTCACAGCAAGGGGGAGATAGGCAGACACAGAGAGGACACGCAGCGAATGGACACAGCAGCACAAGCAGCAAGGGGGGGATAAATAAATAAAATAAATAAATCT
>JAQZBX010099616.1:0-11455 GCA_029593785.1 Cabassous unicinctus
AAAAAAAAAAATCTTGATTTCATGAGCCAAGAGGACACTTTTCCTTAGCTATACTTTATTCAGAAAACCGAGAGTTCACAGTAGTAGGTACGTCATGAACACATAATCATCTTTCAGGTGTCGAGTTCAAATCCTAACGGTGTAGACACTGGAGCTTGGAGCGAGCGGGTGGCTCGGCTGATGTTGAGCTGGTTTCTGGTTTCTGAGTGGAGGTAGAGCACTGACTCCAGTTCACCTTAGAGTGAGATAGCGAGGAAAGGAGAGCTTAGCCAGCTGTTTGCCGAGCCTTCCGCACTCAAACTATTCCTGCTCAACAATTTTAGCCATGAAATTGTGGTTTTCTTCCACAAGCAATAGCGTGTTTGCTTACTTTCGTCTTTAGTTCCCCAAGTGTATTTATCTTTTTTTTTTTTTTTCAGTCCCCTTGAAGAGAATGAAAAGAAAAAGAAAAGAATAAAAGAGAAAGGAAAGAAAAGAAACGGGGGGAATCAGCATTTGCAGAAGTGCCTGTACGAAAAAAGTGTCTCTGGAGCAAATAGTCATGTGACATGGCTGGAAGCACTTAATGGCCTCATTGTTTGCAGGTATAGAGCAGTGATTTTTCTGGAATTCCTAGAAAGGGAGGGAGAGCCTTACACAAAAGGCCGAGGGAGGGGAAAAAGAGCTTGAGAATCAGCAAATGACTTGAGAATCAGCAAGTAAAGTTTCACATGAGGGAGGAGAAGGAAAACAAAGACCGCTGGTCCAAGATTGAACCAAAGGACTTCTTAGATAATTTTTAAAATTGCACAAGTAATGCATGTTCTTTATTTAAAAAATTCGGACAACATCGAAGGAGAGCGGGTCCTCGTTATTTGCAAATCCTGTATTTCCGAATTCTCTTGCTCCCTAAAATTTATTTGTAAGCCCCGAATCGGTACTCGGCAGCGATGTCACAGTCACTTGCCAGACATACGTGAAGTGGCAGAAAACTTGCCCAATGTGCGCATTCCCAGCCGAGGTCAAACAAGGTGACGCTTCAGCTCTCACGGGGTAAACAGGTATCCTTTGTGTGGTCTGGTTAGTGCCGTGTTTTTTTTTGCATTTTTGTGCTTTTTCTTGGTGATTTTGCCATTGCTTCTAAGCACAAAAAGGCTGCGACGTGCCTTATAGATAAAATACAGGTGTTTATAAGCTTTGCTCAGGCGCGAGCGCTACGCTGTTGGCCTTGAGTTCGTGAATCAACAATGTGTATTAAGTAAGGTGCCTTGAAACAGAGACCTTTCTTGAAATAAGGTTATGTACTGATCGGTTGGCGAAAATACGATGGCTAGAGACTCTCAGGCACCTAAGCCCGTATTCCCCTTGGCGTCTGTGTTCGCGGTGACTTTGTAGAGTATGAGGACCACAAATAAGGAGACTTGACCGCGTAGAGTGTGAAATCCCCGCTTCTCTCGTTTTCTCTGCTCGGTTGCAGTAGCCCTTCCCGTTGTAACTGTCGCTCAGGCTCTTCTGAGCGTCTCTCAGTATGGAATGCCCAGATGCATCCACATGCCTCTTTCGGGGCATGGTGTCACCCTTTTCGCCCTGGTCGGCGAGTGCCCCTTCCCCTGCTTTTCACAGTAGTCTACGTTTGTCAGATGCTTACGTCCCGCCCGTTTTGTGCAAACCACTTTATGGGAATGGTGCCATTTAATCCTTCCGTGAGGACGCGGCCGTTTCATTTGCAGGTTTACAGCTGAGCAACTTGAGGCACACAGAGGTGAAGGAATTGCCCGAGAAGAAACTGGCAGAGCCAGGCTGGACCCCGGGCTGCCTCCGAGAAGGCTGAGGCGCCACCTCCACTTGGGTTCACTGAGGGCCGTTTCCCGCTTCCTAACGCCTGCCTCGCTTCATGGAGAATTGCGAGACTGGGGTATGTTTAGTTCGCCTGCTTGGGGACATTTTTTCATTTGTTCAACGGAGACCTGAGCAGCTTGGTCCTGTGCTGAGAGGTGGGGGCGCAGCCTGAGCAGGTCAGATGTGACCCCTGGTTTCAGGGGGGAAAACATGCAAAGCGCGTAAGCAGGAGGGCACACCTGGGCCGTGTTCCGAAGGGAAAGAGTCATCGGGCCGAGTTACAGAATCGCCAGTGAAGCCGGGGCTCGGAGTGGGCAGGGGGCGTCCAGCTTTTAAAGGGATGGCAGGGACGCTGTCCTTCTCCAAGGTCGTGGCGCTGAAGACGGGGCTTGCGGGTGAAGGGGGAAAGAGCTTGGAGGGCCAGGGAGCTTGGGAAGAAGGATGTGCAAAGGCCACGGGGCGGCAGAGTGAGATGCTGAAAGAAAACCAGTCCTTGGGCGTTTGGCTGGACTTGGAGCACGCCGGGCGGTCCCCTAGGGGCTTGTGAAGGAGACCTTGCTGCCAGTTCCCGCACTCCGCGCGGCCCTGGGCTGGGCAAGGGAACCGTGTTGGTGGCCCGATCAGCCCCGAGACATGGTGGCAGCCTGGTGTGGCCGTGGGCGTGGGAGGAAGTGGATGGATTGGAGATGCTTCTACAACCATAATTCCGTGGACTTGTGGGCGGCGTGCTGGGAGGGTGTGAGGAAAGGGATGGATCGGGAAGGACTTCTGGGCTCTGCCACGTGCACTGTAACAGATGCTGCTGGAGAGCTGGTTTCTGGTTTCTGGCTGGAGGTGAAGGGCATAAACAAGCATTGCCTCGAATTCACCTAAAAGCGAGATGGTGAGGACAGAGAGAGCTTAACCGGCCCACCCCAGGCTGCCGGATCCCTCTCTCGTTTATTAGGGCCTTAGGGTTTTGTTCGCCACATAGCGTTGCAAGTATTTCCTTCCAGATATTTTGCAGTCTGCCAAGCTTTTGCTTGCCTTTTGATTTTTGCATATAGGGTCTTGTGCTGTAAAGGAGCTGGTTTTTCCTTTGGGACATCTTGGTTAAACATCTTGTTTAAGTAGATCTTAACTCGGAGTTTGTGACATTACTCTTCTGTGGTTTCTCTTAGATAAAAAAATCAATCAATCAATAATCTATTAGGAATGGCAGGAAGTAAGGATCCGACTGTATTTTATCGAATATCAGTAGCCGGTTGTCTTTGATCATATTTTACATTCTATGTGATCACTCACCTCTTTCCAGATTCACATATCGGAGTAAGAGACTTTATTCTGCAAGCTTCTGTGTCTTTTCCTGTGCCCTAAATCAGCAAGCCAGTTCTTCCGAGCCTGGGATATGAACTGGGATTGTGTTCTGTTTACAGATTAATTGGAGGGAGTGGTGACAGGTTCAGAGCGGGAGGCTGCCATTCCCAGAAAATGCCGTTCCCTACACTTTTTAGTTTTGTTTAGAGGATCTTGTAAATATTTCTTAAGTTTATTGTTTTTGTAGCTTCTGTGAATAAGACTTTTTACCGTTGTTGTTTTTGTAAGCTTCTGTGAATAAGACTTTTTGCCATTGGACTTTCTAATTGTTTTTTGTGCTGGTATATAGAAAAGCTGTAGGGTGTGTGGTATTGCCACCTTATGAATTATTAGTATTGATTCTGATGATTTTTCAGTTAATTGTTCTGCATTTCTAGTTGGGACTTTATAGCATCTATAAATAAGAATTTTAAAAAAATTATTCCTCTATTCATCATGTATTCCTCGTCTTAGCTCACTTTTGGCTGGGATCTCTAGAAGAATTATGGATAATACTGGATTTATGCACATCCTGGCTCCGGTTTTAATGGGGATGATATTCATTTTTCTTCATTTTGTATGCCACTTGCTGTAAATTTATGGTAGGTACCTTTTGTCAGGTTAAGGGGGTGCCAAAAGGCTTCCTTAACCTTTCTTACACCTCATCACTCAAATCTTTAATTACTAGCAAGCAGGAGATTTTTTTTTTTTTAATACTCCATGCTTTGAATTTCAGCCTCTTACTCTTGACATTTTTCTCTGAAAGAAAATGATAAAATATACTCCAAACAATGTGATTGAAAGAATAAAAATGAGGAGAAACCTTGCAAACAATTGCAAAAGCTGTCTATTCTTTTTTTTTCCCCTGTCATTGTGCATATGATCGTTTACCTTCAAAATCAAAAAGTAGATAGCGCGGATTCAGATAAAACGTTGATATGAACCTTGGCCTTACCCTCGTCAGCCGTGTGACCTTGGCAGTTATTTATTGTCTCTTGGCCTTGGTTTCTTTGTATGAGAAATGGGGCTAATAAGTTCTGCCTGAAAGGATGATAATTAATTGCTTTTAATTAGACATTAGCTGATCTTTGGTATTATGTGCCTTGCATGCATTTGTTTTCACTAATCTTAAAAAAAAAAAAAAATCCTGAAATGAGAGACTATAAAGCATTTGGTGAGATGTCTGATGTGTAGTAGGTTGGTAATCAGTGGCTGTCGTCACCACTAGCCATTGTGATTTCGTCGTCATCACCTGAAGACTCAGGAAGGCGGGAGCTCGAGATTCCACTCACACGCACTGCACGTCCAGAGGCGGGGAGGAGTGACAATGCCCGCTTCTGCTTAGCCTGGCTAGACCCCTGCATGGTTCTGCTGTTAAAATATTAAAATTCGCATCTGTACGTTCAGCTCTTCCTGAGGAACAGTAGTACCTATTTTTGTGCGAGTACCGCTATGTTTTAATTACTCTTGCTTTATGTTTTCACTACTTGGTGATCAGTTTCCCTTCTTATTTTATGATCGACAGTCTTACCACTTTTTTATTTTGTCAATTTTAGAATCGTTCCGCTGGGTTCTCAGAAAAATTCCCTTTGGATTTCGATTACTCCTACATTATATTTGTAAAATTAACTTCATTTTTAAGTTATTAATTTTAAGAGAATCTAAATCTCGGTAATGTTCCAAGCTCCGGTGTAGGAACATAGCAGGTTTCTGTTTATTCTGGTCGTCTATTACTGTGTCTCTCAAGTGAGTGTTGTGATATTTTATAGTTTTTATAGGACTGTTCTTAGGGCTAACCTAGACTGTGCACATCTATGTCCATATGCTGTCGTGAGTCCAGTAGTTTTCAAACTCTCTTGTGGGCAGTGATTGCGTTTCTGCATGTGAATATGCTTGTGTGTCCACCAGTCCCTCGCTGCCCTGTTGACTTTTGAATAGTTTTGGTCTCCACTACTGCATTCTTTAGTCCCATTAAGCTCTCTTATGGTCCTCTTGAAACTGTCTTAATTGTCCCTCTTGTTGACACATCGTCGTCTTTATATCCTTTAGGCCTGCATCCGTATTTCGTTTACTTGTATCCGTATTTTCCTTTAGCTCCTCGAATCGGTTTAGATTTGTCTGACGTCTTTGACAGTTCTTCCACTGTGTCCCTCTGAAGTTCTGATTTGTTCCCATCGCCTCCTGTTTATTTGTGTGGCTTGCGATCTCTTGTTGACGCCTGGACATTTGATTGTTTGGATGCAGTAGCTCTGGAAGCAGTTTCTCCCTCTGGCCCTGGATTTCGTGTAGACTGACTGCGTGCTAAGGCTCACTTTAGGTTGAATGGCTTTGATGTTCTCTGGTCTTTCTGCACCTGCCTCTTGCCTGGGGCATCTGCAGTGTCCTTTAAGATGACTCTGTATTATCATATACATATGTATACGTAACATATCCAGGGATCAGCTCCTCTCCGGGAGAGGGTTTCCTGCTCTCTGTCCTTCCTCCAGGACTCTTCTCTTGGCTTTCATACAGATTTTCCCACTCAGGGCTGTGGTTTGCACAGCCCGCCTCCCTCCCCTGCACTCTGGGCTCCTTTTCACTCCAGCTTTCAGCTCTGGGTCCTCCTGCCTTAGAGCAGCCCAGTTTCCACTTTTACACCTTCCGTGACTTCTGTGTAAGGAGATCCTGACCCCCAGAGCCGGGTGGGGCCCGTGTTCACAAACACCCGTGTTTAGTGGCTCTGGTTTCTGGGGCCGCTTTGTGTGGCCGTGGGTCCCCGTGCCTGAGTGCATGGGGGTCTCTGAGCCGCTGCCGTGGGTGGCTACGCAGCCACCGACCGAGGCAGGTGCTGGGTCAGAGGGCCAAGTACCTTTTGAGCACGGGGACCGCCTGCTGTGTGGCCCTTCAAGCGGGGTTTGTGGGTTCTTCTCCCGTCCCTACCACCCTCGTCGTCCAGAGTTCCAGGGGAGATGAATCCGCCCTCTTCTCTAGCTGTCTCTACAGGGAAACTTCCTGGAGATGTCTTACGCCGCCCTCTTCACGGTGTCCCCGACTTCTGGCCAGCTTTAGAGACAGGCTCTCTGTCTCTTTCAAAATGGCAGCTTGTGGCATTCCTGGTTTGCGTTGGCCTTGGTTTTCCCATGCTGGAGCTTCTTGCTCAGTGGCTCCTGGAAGCTCCGTGGTGGAGGTCCTTAAGCTCATTGGTCCTGTTTGACCCTGGAATTGGGAACCAGGTGGGTCTGGGCCCTTTTTGGGGAGGTGATGTCGGTTCCGGTGATGACGACTCCTCAGAAGCGCTCTACCTGCTGTGAGCTCTGTGTCCCCGTGGCCACGCTGGCCATCTCTGGGGAGCTCTCCCGGAGCCTGTGGCAGTGGACGGGCCACATCTACACTCGCCCATGGGGCCACCGAGGAGCGAGGCCCTGCTGGGCTTGGGCCAGGTGAATGGCGCTGTCACGACTGAACCGCTACTGCTCGTTTTCTGGCGATTTGACCGTGTAATGTTGGCCTTTTGGTGGGAACGCTTCCTGGGTTGTAACTTCCCTTTCCTGCCGTTATCCTTCATCCTCATTTTATGTTACCTTCACCAGGAGAGTGACCATGGCATAGCCGAAGCTGAGTATCCCGGCTTAGCATGTCTGCAGGGCGCATCTGATAAAAGCGATGGCAAGTATGGGGTTTCATATTTACTTGGTTCTGTTTTAAGCTGGCCACAGGCTCTGGCAGTAGCGCTCTAACATTTTTATTATTTTGTTTTAAAAGTTTGGCTTTTTCTTCCATTCCATCTTATTCACGTGTTTCTCAATTTGCCTTCGAAAGTGCCTTCTCTGAAAACAGTCGTCTCTGAAACTAGAACAATAGTGAATGTAAGTTTATTTATTAAAGATATTCTGTCACCTTCGGGAAGGCCTAGACGTGATTCCAGAACTGTCTGGTTGAACAGGCTGGATATCCTCGTCATGAAAGTTGGGATTTGTCGAGTGTCTAAATAGTCACTGTTTTTACTCTAAATATTATGGTGAGAAAGCTAGTCAGGAGGAGAACTTTACATTAGCTCAGGAATTTTTGAAAGATGTCAGAGATACTGAACAGGAATCAAGCTGATCTTCTGTTTCTGAAATGTTTTGGAAGTAAGTTAAGACATTATTTATTTTTTTCCTTATTAGTGTATCCTCCAAGGTCTCAAATTTACGCCGCGTCAGACTATAAAATTCCGCAGGGAATGCTGTCTTCCCTGATAGCAGTAGCACTGAGTGGGGTCCATTTAGGCTCTGCCGGCGTGCGTGGGGTCGAGCATTTGAAGCCTGGTGGTCGGGGGCGGAGCCGCGTTTGTGGTCCTGGGTTGGGTGAGGGGTGGGTCCATGTACATAATGTGTTTGCAGTTGCCACAGGTTCTCCCAGGTCTGTTCATCAGTCCTGAGATGATAGAGGAGTATTTTAGTAGCTTTTTTCAGTTTTTCAAAAGTTGTATTGTCTTTGTTTTGTCAACTGTAAAGTTCAACATATGTTTTCTTAAAAATAGACAAAAGTCGTTGACATAGTCACTAGCTCGCGCTCACTTTGCTTTAATTATAGATTAATTTATTGTGCACATTACAAAAAGCAAACCTCCCACGTGTATTCTTTTATTTTATTTTATTTTTTTTTTAAAGATTTATTTATTTTATTTTATTTATCCCCCCCTTGCCGCTTGTGCTGCTGTGTCCATTCGCTGCCTGTCTTCTCTGTGTCTGCTTATCTCCCCCTTGCTGGGAGGTCTTGCTGCATCAGCCCACGGCGCCGCGCGAGCCGGCCTGCCCTCACAAGGAGGCGCCGGGAAGCGAACCCGGGGCCTCTCATATGGTAAACGGGTGCGCTATCCATTGCGCCACACCCGCTTCCACGTGTATTCTTTTAAAACGTGAAAGGCATCCAGGAAGACATTTGCCTGAAAGGTGCATTTTGGAAGTGGTACTGGGGCGTTTAGATTGGGATCTGGGAAAAGATTTGCATCTTCTGTAGGAATTGGGAAACCTTCAAGAAGGGAAGTTCTGTGTTGTAGTTACAGCAACTGTAAGTTCATTTTCCAGCATTCGTAAATTGTCATCTCATCTAAGAGACTTCTTTGACCATGTACCTTGATTTTAAAAATATGTATCTAGTTTAGCTGCTAGAATTTAGACATATTCTACTCAACATTATCATCATGGTACTTTTCAAGCTTTCAAATTCTTTGAGATTGAGAGGGCCAAAGCAAGTACTGTGAATAAAATGCATTTGCATGGGTAGTGTTGATTTTTGAACAGTCAAATAATTATGTCTCATGTTTCTACCCTTTTGACCCTGAAAAAAAAAAAATCAACATTCCCTTTAAATGTTAGCAAACCTTATTGCCTACAGTTTTGTGTTTAGCATCTGGCTCTGGGGCAGTAGTTTGGCATGCCGTGGTTACTGTTAACTAGTATTTGTTTAGTGATCACTATGTGTTGGGTCCTAAGTCTTCCCAGGCTTCCTCTCACTTAACTGGGGAAACTGAGGATCAATGAGTTCCGTAGTTTTCCAGACACCAGACAGATAAGTCAGGGGGTGGTGGTGGTGTGAACTAAGGTGGTCCGATTCCTAAGCCTGATTTCTTAGCCGGCGTGCCCAGCAGGACATTCTAGAACGGCCGTGTTTCCATTTAGTGGGTCCAGAGCACATTTGTTCACCAAGTTACAGTCCTGGGTCGTCTTCTCTGTCGGCTGACAGGTGGCTGCAGGTTTTGTTTCAGGAACACTGACTTCATGAGCTCTTTGTTCTATACCTGATAGCAATCCACGGGCTGTGGACGAGCTTGAAACCGGTAGACCTTCTTTGCAGTATTTTCACCACTGACGACTAACAGAAATGGCAGTTCTGATGGCTGGCATTTATCGATGCACCTCACCTGCTAAGACATTTTGCGTGTGTTTCATTGAAACATATCAAAATCTAACGGCATTCCAGCAGGATCTGTTAAAACCCTCAGTGAGGTCGGCGTCATCCCCACATCCCCACTGAGGCCCCGGGGCCAGGGTGGACCAGGGAGTTGCCAGACAGCTACGAAGTGGGCTCTGCCAGGGCCGAGGTCTGTCTCCGTCACCCTCCCTTCTCTGCACCTGAAATGGCACCTTGGGCCCTCGGTAAATAGATGTCGAATAAATGAGTGAAAGAAAACCACGGAGCCAGGAGTGGGACGCCAGGTCTACCTGCTTCTGCACACTCCCTTGGGACACAGGTGCTCTGTGAGGATGATACCGTCCTGTGCCAGCAGAGCCTTTGTTGCAGACAGCGCCGTGCTCTTTGGGTCGTCCTGGCCACGAGGAGGGTCTGAAGGGGCATGGGATTTGAGAGAGGGAGGCCCTGCAGGGTGTGTTATGGGTCATACCTTGTGAAGACCTGTTGTGGGGTGCAGGCTTTGACTGGGGCTCCTGGCATGAACTACGGGGAAACTGTGACTTGTCAGTGGATAGAGGGGTATGTGGTAAGGAAGAGGGACCAGGGAGCAGCCTGCCCGGTACCCCATTGGCATTGGAGTCCAGGATGCGCAGGCAGGGAACTTTGTTCTCCACGTCACCTTTTAGGCATTTGTGCCTGCACCCCATTTCTTGTTGGCTGTCCCTTCTTCCTTGTTGGTTCTTCTTGAATCTTTTTTTTTTTTTTTTTAAGATTTATTTATTTATTTACTTTTATTCATTTTTACGCCCCCCCGCCATTTTTGCTGTTTTTGTGTCCATTTGCTGGGCAACTCTGTGTCTGTTTCCTGCCCTCTCTTCTCATCCATCTCCTGTCTTCACTGGGATTCGATTCTGGGAACCTCTGATGTGGGAACCTCTGATGTGGGAGAGCGGCGTCCTACCTCCTGCGCCACCTTAGTTCCTGTTTTTTTGGCGCGTCTCGTCTTGGCTCTCCCTTGTGTCACTCTCCCGTTACTTGCTGCATGGCTCGCGGGGCCTCGTGGCGCACCTGCACGCGGGGCCTGGGGGGCTCACCCGCTTGTGGGGCCTGATGGTGCACCCGCGCACGGGGCCCGGCAGTCCGCGTGCCCTCTATATTTTTCTTTATTTTTTTTACTGGGAGGTCCCGGGGGTCAAACCCAGCTCCCTCCATATGGGAGACGGACACCCAACCATTTGAGCCACATCCACCCCTCTCCTCTTGAATCTTTTAAATGAGCTCCTCGAAAAAAATATTCTTATGTGTCTGTTTTCAGAATTTAGTGTTGAGCGCAGAGCATGGAACGCACATTGGTACGTGCTTTGCAGATTTGAGCGATTGCCTCTTTGCTCTTTCAGCTTTGGAGTTGAGCAGAATGTCGAGAGGGAGGTGGCAGCGGCGGGGAGACGAGCCCAAGTGACTGCTCTTGTTCAGACGGAGCCTCGGAGCAAACTCTTCGACAGGTGAGTTGTGGGTGTGTCTTCAGCCGTGTTGCCTTCCTTGGCCAGGGAATCTTCTGTTGAACGTTGATGGGAATAGACCCTCGTTCCACTGTTCCCACGGGGAGACATGCCACCGCTCGCTTTCCTTCCTCTCTGCCTCCTCATTCGCTCTTCTTGGAAACGCTGAGCTGACTCGACACCAGGAGAGGCTGAGGTGGAGGTGGGCTCTGCAGACCCACCCCCTGTGTGGCAGCCTACGGGACGCCCGCATTTCCCTTTTCTCCTCCGTGAAATGGGGGTGATGACGCCTGCCTCTGGGCTTGTTCTGAGCATCCAGGCACAATCAGCTCTCAGAAGTTGGTGGCTGTTGTTACTGCAGATAGACCAGGATAGGAGGGGGCCTGGGGGGCCCTTAACTCACGCCTCGTTTAGGAAAACCGTGTGTGTTTGTCTGCCTCCCTTTAACACAGAGACTGGGGTACACGCTTAAATAATGCACTTCCGGGGGCAGGTGTGGACACTTCTCCCCCCAGTGCCTCAACAGCTGGCCCTTTCTCTGGCCGGACCTTCCTCTGTCCCCCGGGAGGCAGGCCCCGGCATGGGTGCTCTGATTGCTGCAGGATGGCGACCCTGGTCGACGGTGCCAGCAGGGGCTGCGGGCAGAGCGCGGAGGCCAGCACGGCCGTCCAGAGGTGTGCCCTGGGTGTGGGGGGGGGGTGTCTTGAAAGTGCAGCCCAGGAGAAGGGACTGAAGGGGACTGAGGGACCTGGTGCCCCCACCCCACCCTCTCCAGTACAACCCGCCTCGTACCTGCTGCCCGCGGGGTCTAGTTTTGTCTTCTTTTCTTCTCCCTCTTGACCTTTCTCTTCTTCATTGCTCTCGCCTTTTTATTTTTTTTTTGACCTTTCCATCACCTTTTAGTCCCTTTGGATTTTTCCTTAACTGGC
>JAQZBX010099617.1:0-11459 GCA_029593785.1 Cabassous unicinctus
AAAAAAAAAAAAAAACCTAGCAAAAAAACTGAACCTGTATATAATCAGGCCTCACTAATGATATATTTACAGGAAAGTCACGGGACAGAGAAACATGTTAAAAGATACCATGGAAAGGCAGTCAGCAAAACCTAGAATTGAGAAACTTAATAGGACAAGCGACTGGTGTCTTCAGTAAATATACTACACAAAAAAGACAATGGAGGGGAGCCTATAAATTTACAATAAAAGAGACTCTAGAGCCGTATCAACCAAATGCCATGTGTGGCTCTTGTTTGGATCCAGATTCAAATAAAGTCAAATAAATCAACTCAAATTTTTTATAAAGCAATCAGGGCACTTGGAACACTGGCTGAATATTTGTTAATAAGGGATTATATTGAACTATTTTAGGTGTAATAGAGATATCATGGTTACATTTTATAATCTTTATTTTTTAGTGACACATATGGAAATAGTTACAAATGAAATTTTATGTTTGGGATTTGCCTCAAAATAATCCATGGCAGGAAGAAATGGTGGCAGGGAGGTATAGATGAAACAATATTGGCTATGAGTTAATAATTGAAGTTGGGTGATGGGCATATTGTGATTCATTATATATTCTTTCTGTTTAAAATTCTCCATAATAAAAGTAAAGTAAAAGCAGGGGGAGGGTGAACAAGTTGATCACACACCATATGGGCTCCTGAACTTAGAAAGAAATGTCAGTAGAACATTCCCATTTCAGGGTCATATTTGGTGATGCTTTAGAAATGGAGACATAATTCAGAACAGGAGCAATAGGCTTCTTCAGATGCTTATGGTCACCGTCACAGCCCTGGGGTCAAGGAGATGATCCTCTTCTAGTTCAGTCAACCTCATAGAGTCTGACTCTGGGATCACAAAAATTAATCCAATGGTTTCCAGATATTACCCAAGACCTGCCTTGAGAAAAACCTAGCTGCTTTATCTATTGAGGTAGGGGAAGGGGCTGAAAGGGTGGGATGGAAGGTGGGGTGGCTGCAGAAACATGGAGAGATCAATGTAAGCTGCTAGAGTCCTCATTCTAGTTTCCTAGGCTGCTCAAAGCAAATACCATGAAATGGGTTGGGTTAAACAATTGGAATTTATTCACTCATGGTTTTGAGACTGGGAGAATGTCCAAGTCAAAGACCTGTTGCCAGTGATCCTGTTCTCCTCCCTCTCTTCCAGGTTTCATTGAATTCAGCTTCTTGCTTCCATGGCTCACTCTTTCAGTCTGAATTTCATTCTCTTATAAAGGACTCCAGTAATAGAATTAAGACCCATCCCGATTGAGGTGGATCACACCTTAACCAAAGTGGCTTCATCAAAAGGTCCTACTAACAATAGGTTAACACCCACAGGAATGGGTTAAATTTAAGAACATGTTTTTGGGGGTACATAAGGTTCAAACCACTACAGTCTTCAAGAGGGTGAACTCCATAAGAAGGCTGTAACTGCTAATTCATGACATGGAAACATGAAAATTCAAGGAAGCAGGAAGTTTGGGTGAGTCATGTGATGTCTGTCATAAGCTAAAGCAATGCCCTGGACTCTCTGAGTAGCTCCTGCAGAATTGAGGGAAGGTTGTGCCCATGGCCATGGAGGGTGAGGGGGCTGGGGAGGTGCGGGTAGAAGTTTGCAGTCCATGGCCAGAAAAAAGAAATTGAACTGACCCTAACAGACACTTGTGTCTTTAGCTCTCCTACAAAGTTACCCAACCCTTGATGACTTCATATGGAAAGTCCCCCTATTTGAGGGAGCTGGGAAAAAGATTTTGAATTTCTTGCTCAGAGATTTTGCCCAGCTTTGGCACAGCCATAGATAATTGGACCGAACTTCATATTCAGATTCTCAGAACACTTTTGGAGAAGATGAGGCTAGAACCTTCCCAATCTGAATCGATGCCCAAATGTGGACTAGAAGGATGGATCCTATGGAAGAAGCCATTTCCAATGATAAATGTAAGAGACCTGTGGCCTGTTTCACTGTATGATTGGCTTAGCCAAGGCTAATGTTCCAGTTAGGAACTGAAGGTAATATTGTAGCTCATAAAGAAAAAAAAAAAAAAGATGGCCTTAACTGTACATATTTACATATTTGTGCAGCTTGGATGAGCCTGGGGTCCTTGGCATTAGACACTCCTGCGTCACCAGTTCTCGATGAACCATGTTCTCATTTTGTGTAAGCGCAAATTTGAATCCCAGTCCACCACCAGTAGATGTAAGTCACTTAGATGAGACACAGGTAAAACTGGCTAACACCTGGCACATGCATCTTCTCTCAGCCTTATGCTTTCTGTGGCTGAAGATGCCTTTTGTGGGGGAAATTTATGTTATATGATATTCTCAAGAATGGAGACTCCAGGGATTTAGATTAAATTATTTGCAAACATCACAAACCTACTGTACCAAACTCACAGCTCCCTCCCCCCCACACACATTTTTTTAGTTTTGTTTTTAAGTTTTCAGTAGGAAACAGTAGCATTTAAGGTTCTTTCAAAAGCAAAAGAACTTAAGTTAAGCAAAAAAGGGGATTTATGAGACAGATACTAGGAGTAGCTCACTAAACCAAAGGCAGCTTAAATAACCAATTCTCCAGCAGGACAGGAATGAAGGTGTCCTGGGACCTTAGAAGCCATTGCTCCTAAGGGGCACCTCCACGAGATGACTCAGCTCCAGCCCACTTGTCTATTCCAGCCAAGTTTCCAAATATCTGAGGGAGAGAATGTGATTGGCCAGTCTGTCTGGCATCTCTAGCTTTAGCCAGGGAATATGTCAGGAAGCAGCAACATGAACATGGCCACTGGGGGGAATGGGTGTGGTTAAGAAGACACTGCAGTTTGTGTCTACTGGAGAAAGGGGGACCCACTCCTACCGTCCCAATGATGGAGACCAGGCTAAGGCCATAGATAAAGGGAAAAAGTGACCAAGCATCTCATACAAGACGTGATGCTGGCTGTAGCACGGTTCTCCCAAAGCCCCTCACCCTCTACTCCTCTGGGAAAACTGGCCCTTCCTCTGCTGTCCTCCTCACCCAGAAGCAGGGTTCCACACTCCTGTTCCCTCGGTATCCATGGCAATGGAACTGCCCTCTGCTGGGGAGGAGGAGACACTGGGCTACATTTGGCCAGGCAGGCCTACACTCCGACACAAAGCATCTGGCCCTGAAGAAAGCAATCCCATCCTCAGCTACCAAAGGTTTTTCTCCAGTGTAGGTCATCACTTGATCTTGATTACCTATCTCCCTTGGGAATGACCTACCTGAGAAACATGACAGAAGCCATTGCTGTTACATTTACTGGATTCCCTGGAGTTCTAGCTTGGACAGGACAGGGAACTGGCATGCAGTGCTTCCAAAGCAACAATGCATGCAGTATAGCATGAATTCAAACTATACCATGATGGTTAGGTCCTCATCTCTTTGTTGAAAAACAAGAGATTAATGAGAAAGAATCAAGGGAGAATTTAGCAAGTTAAAGAATTCCCATGTAACTTTAAGACTAGGAAGTTGAATGGTACAAATGTTAAAATTCAAGATTTTAGGACCAGCACTGTGCCTTCTGTTCCTCCCGCTTTTAACATGACTATCTTGTGTATATTTGGCTGGAATTTATCATTATTATCTTTGCTGTTTTAATACCTGCGGTGATTGGAGGTATGTACCCCAGAAAAACATGTTCTTAAAGTTAATCCATTCCTGTGGGTGTGGACTCATTATAAATATGATCTCTTCAAGATGTTACTTCAGTTAAGGTGTGGCCCAGCTCAATCAGGATGGGTCTTAATCCTGTTACTGCAGTCCTTGATAAGCAGATTGAAATTCAGACAGCTAGAGAAAAGCCACAGGAAGCCAGAAGCTGAAGGTCAACGGAATCAGGAAGAGAAGGGAGAAACCAGGAGAGGCTGCCATGTGTATTGCCAAGTGACAGAGGAGCACAGAACCAAGCATCACTGGCAGCCAGCCCCAGGATGGCAGTATTTGGGAAGAAAGCATTGCCTTGGTGATGCCTTGACTTGGACTTCTCCTAGCTTCAAGACCATGAGCCAAAGAAGTTCCCATTTTAAGCCAACCCATTGCATGGTATTTGCTTTAGCAATGAGGAAACTAAAAGAATACCCAAGATTAAATGTGAATTAATGTACCATATACTGTACTAAGCCCTTCCAATTTACTATCTCATTTCATCCTCTCAGTGGCCCAGAGAGGTAGGAACTATCATTATCCCTGTTTTACAGATGAGGAACGTGAGGCCCAGAGGGGTTAAGCAGCTTCCTTCATGGTCCTTCTGCTTGTGAGTAGTGGAACCTGGATTTGTCTGACTACAGAACATAACTTCTTAACCACTATAAAATCTTATGTCAGTCCAATTCATAATCCCATGTAGAATCATATGCCACAATAATCCAATATTGCCTATGGAGAGAAACCCTCAGGCTGGTGAGAGTGTGGTAAGGCTTTTGGGACTCATACATACTGTATCTGTGGTCAGACCTTCAGGCCCTGGATAAACAGTGGCTAACTCCATCATTAGCCTGGCTTAGCATGACAGCTGGGCTCCAATGGTAAACTTTGTAAACAGGCTCTTCAGTTCAACTTATCGATGGGCTGAGAAGAGGTCAGACTCAGTTGGAACAATCCTGGGAGGATGCTCTGAGCTCTGCCCTGCCCATTAGGGGCTGTAAATTTGTGCAAATAACCATAAAATTAAACCCACTCAGGGAGGGCCATTGATTTCCAATTGGCATAGTTCACCAGATGCTGTTTGGTCTAAGAACTGCTTGACCTCTACTAGTGACGCTGCCTGCCCTTGGCTTTGCAGGGTGTGTTCCCAGCAGGAAAGGCCTCTCCACTAATGCTTGCTGCTGGAACTTGGGCTGAAGGCATGACAGGGTCCCCATATGTTGCAGAGGAAAGGCTAGCCACACCGGGTGTTGGATCCACCCTCTTGCCCAACCCTGGAGCTGAAGCCAACCTGGGGAGACTATAGACCCTGCCACCCCCAACTAATTAAATAGGTGGCCTCCTGCTGCTAAAAGGGAATGAGGGCGGAAAAACAGAGAATGCTTGATTTAACTAGGACCTGGATAAGTAGCTCACCAGCCGGCCCCTGAAATCACCGATGCATGCCTAAAATGTCTCTAATGGGTTGGGGTGGTTCTATGTCTGAGACCTGCAGTTCTATTTATTCTCAGCCTTCTTTATTGTTTCAAATCTTGTAGCCCAAAGGATTTGGACTATTAATGAGTATACCTCACAATCATTGTTAGTATACACCAATCCTTGTATTCAAACATTGTAATAAAAATGTTTGGAATAATAATATTCGAAGACAGTATTTATTTATTTATTTATTTTTTGGTGGGACAATCCCTTACACACACAAAGAACAGGTTTCTAAGTATCTGCCTAGGTTATTAGTGCTAAAGTCCATGCAATTAGAAATCTAGATAAAAATTAAAATCATAGCTTGGATTAAGAAAAGAAACCTCAGGGTTTTTCAGGAGCTCAGCCTAATAAGCAAGTCACTAGCCCTGTTTTTGGTTTTCTTTTTGCTACAAATCATTTGGAAGGAGTGAGGACCTGAGGTGCAAAGAGGAAGACGGTTCTAATAATGGGAAATTGAACTAAATTAAAATGATCCTAAGTCATAGCTCAACTCAGCATCTTTACTATCAACTTTTGACATTCAAATTAGGGTAAATAGATATGCAAATGTAGTCTGCCACTCTTTACCCCCCTAGCCAGAGCACCCATAATTGTTTAAGTGAGAGCTATTGGTGCCATCATTAAAGCTTCCTAAAAATTAATTAGGAATTGGAAGACAGCCTCAAAAGATGTCCTAATCTGTGTGCAGCCCAGCACAGCTGTCCTTTTGTCCTGCCTGCTACCAGTTTGTCTCGCATTTCCCCATCAAGTATAATAGAATGTGATGCTCCAAGTCCTCTCAAGCCTCGGTCCATAAGAACAAACGGGAAAACACAGGCTGGCAGGAGACAGCTGTTTCCGGAGTCACCTCCTTCAGGGAATGTTCAGCTGAAGAAATGGGGTTGCAAGGTGAACCCAAACATGGAGTGCAGGAAGTCTGGGAGCCACGCAGTAAAAGACGATGCTGACCCCCTATTTCATTGGTGGGTCTTAGGCAGAGCCTTCTGCAGCCACCATAGAGCTGACGTCAGTGTTTGCCTAGAGAAATATTAGCTAGTTTCTAACTGATCTTTTGATTCACACCCATATTCTCCAAAACCTACTTTAAAAGAGATGGATTAATTGCTTCTTGGACAATAAATAAGAACAAAGACACTTCCTCCAAAGGGGAGTGACCTGTTGGAAACTAATGAAATAATTAATACATCAAAGTATGTTTTACTAGCAGCATCAAAAAATAGTAAGTAATACAGCCTACAATGGAATGTTTTTCAGTGGTAATGTGGTGCAAAAAAACCCAGTATAGCTTAAATAGTAAGGCATTGTCTTGTACCTTATAATGTTAGAAAAATTCAATGTGACTCTTGCTCACAAACACACAGAACTACAGATTTAACATTAACCAGATTTAGCTCCACCAAAAATGTGCAACTATGCACTCCCTCATCTTTACTTTCATCTGTCTTTATCTGTATCTTCACATTGGTACCCTCCCATCCTTATCACCCCAAGATTGCCCAACCCCAGGTACCATGCATATTTTAAAATTAACTGGAATCCTTCATAATGACTTGTCTGAAGTCACTCCACTCATACGTGGGCAAACCAGAGTTTGAAGCTTGATCTTGCTAACTCTGGATCCATGCTATGATACACTTGCCTTCCCATATATTGCAGATTAAAATGGCTGAGTACTCCTTGAGGGCAGAAGCTGGGTCATTCTCCTCTGTCTTCCCACTGCTTAGTGAATCAGGGCTCAATAAATCTTTCTTGAACAAATGACACAATTTAAAAAATAAATGCTCAATTGACTTCCATGTGTGTTGTAATTTTTACATTCTCTAGATTCTCATACTCAGGAAGCATTTGGTTTGGAGAGTATAGAGGAAGCAAAACTGTGAAATGAGTAAAGGACTTCTGCCACCTACTCCTGTGAAAGAAACCTGAGGATGCAAGAGCTCACTATGACCAAAGACTGAGATGCTAATAGAAAATCCAGGTGAACTCTGGGAGAAAGGTAGTATTCAGCATCCTGACAAAGATGGGACAGGGCTCCAAGGCCAACATAAGACGCAGCATAAAGAAATAATTAAGAGCACAGACTTAGGGGCTCCACTGGCCCACATGAATAATGACATATAGATTAAAACATTGACACGTATTAAGAGCCATAAGTTCACACTGATACTGAAAAAACAAACAAAAACTCATTGATCACCTTTGGAAGATGCAAGGGAGACAACTCATTATTCTAAAATGTAAATAAAGAGAAAGAATTAAGCATTTCTTCTGACTTTCTTGTACAAGCACTACTTCATGTTAACTAAATAGTTGATAAAGGAAAATTCTTCTTTATGAAGGATTCCAGTTAATAAAGGGAGATGGAATAATATAATTAGAAAAATCACCATTGTACAATCCCTAATACAATAATTGATTTAGGAAATGATAGGCATTAGCTGCTAAAGTCATTAGGTAGAAGATTGATGTAATAGATGTAGCAGGCTGGCACTACAGGAACCCACTGATCGATCTAACAACATAAGCGAAAAAACAGATATATGCCTCTTAATGACAGAATACAACTCAACCTGTGAAAAATTCTTGCCATGTGATCCAGCAATCCCTCTACTAGGAATTTATCCAGAAGAACTGAAAACCGTGACACGAACAAACATCTGCACACCAATGTTCATAGCAGTGTTTTTCACAATTGCCAAAAGATGGAAACAACCCGTGTCCATCAACCAATGAATGGATAAACAAAATGTGGTATATACATATGATGGAATACTAAGCTGTAATAAAAAAATGAAATGAAATTGGGACACATATGATAACATGGATGAATCTTGAAGACATTATGCTAAGTGAAATAAGCCAGACACAAAAGGACAAATAGTGCATGGTCTCACTAATAGGAACTAAATGCGAAGAATAAATGCATGGAGGTAAACCTAGAGTATAGGGTTTGGAGTTAAGAAGAAGGCTGCAAAGGAGCCTTCTTGCTTAATGTAGAAGTTTTAACTAATTTGACTGTAAATCAAGATAGAGTTGATGGTAACACATGATAGTGAATAGCAGCTGGTTTATAAATGGGCTTGTGGCTGAAAAGGGTAGTCTAGGGATGTAAATATCAATTGAAAGAAAGCTAGAGAATAATCTAGGGACTGAATAACACAGTGAACACAGAGGTAGATGAGAATTGTGTTCAATAGTACAAATGCAAGAATGTCCTGTGAACTAGAACAGATGTACGTCACTATTGCAGGGTAGTGGGAATATGGGAAAGCATGGGAAAAATACAATTAATGTAACCTATAGACCATAGTTAACAGCAATACTGTAATATTCTTGCATCAATGCCAAAGATGTACTGTGTTAATAATAGGGGAGTATGGAAAAAAATATGCCAAATGTATGCTATGGACCATAGTTAGTGGTAATAGTCTGAAGATATAATCTCATAATCTGTAGCAAATGTTCCACAACGGTGTGGTGTGTTGGTGAAGTGTTGTATGGGAATTCTACACATGTGCATGATTATTTTGTATGTTCATAACTTCTGTAATAAAAGTATATTTTTAAAAATGACTGACTCAGGGAGGAAGAGGGTTGGGGCATATGGGAATCTCCTATATTTCCAATGTAACATTCATGTAATCTAAAACTTCTTTAAAAATAAAGAAAAAATTTTTCAAAGGATACTTACAAAACAATCAAGAAAATCTAAACTGACTGGATATTTTACGTTACTAAATGAATTATTTTAGTTTTTAGAGATGTGAAAAGGTATTGTGGTTATGTTATTAAAACAGAAAATGAAAATGAGACTCATCTTTTAGAAATATACATTGAAGTATTAATGGAAAAAATATGATATCTAAGATTTGCTTCAGAATAATCCAGCAGGGGATTGGATTGTGAAGGATATATATGAAAAAAATTTGTCAAAGTTGATAACTATTGAAACTTCGTGACGGATACATGGGGGTAATTATAGTATTTGCTTTGCTTTTGTGTATGTTTGAAATTTTCCACAATAAAAAATAAATTTAATGTACACAAGCAAAATAAATAGCATCTACTATGGAAAGGGAAGTTTTAATAGTGAAAGTCAACTTTTGATTATCCTCTTAATGGGGGCACAGTCACAGAACAGCTAATCTTTAAAAATTGGTATACTGTTCTATTATTTCTTCTTAACTACCACTCATCACATGGACATTACAGCCCCAAATCTGGTCCTGACTCTTTCTAGTTTAGCCAAGGTAGGAATCATGAAGACCAAAAACTCTGAGATGTGGATAGGAGAGAAATGGGGTAAGATACAAGGAGAAAGAGGGAAAACTGGCCTCATGTTGGAGAGAAGTTAGTGAGATCCCAGTTACTCCATCAAGTGGGTAATTGAGCAAACTGTAAATTAATTCTATATCATAAAAGACCAATATACCCTGTTTGACTTAAAAGAAAAATACAGCCCCAAAATCTAAAAAATAAAAATAAATAAAAATGCCTGATAGTCACAAGTCAAATTCTCTCAAACTCCTGCTCATTAACAAGCTCCCCTTGGCAGCCATGAGTAGAGCTGCAGTAGAAGAAGCAGTTGGTCATTTCAGTCCTTTAAGTGGAGTTTTTTTAAAGCTGGGAAGGCGCTTGCTTGACTGCAGGAATCACAGCACAGGATGGCTGCAGGCCTTAGAGACCACCTTTCCTTCTCAGTGAGAAATGATACTTTTTTTTCCTTATCTTTTAGGATTATCTGTGTCTAGGGTGGCAGTAATTAATGAGTTAGTAAAAAGCTGCCCCAGCCAGGCTGTGCCCAGAATTTCTTAGCTTCGTTAGGAAAAACCTGAGAGAATCCGTGTGGGTTAATTAATTGGTCTTCAGGTAGTAACTAAATCAAAGGTGTCTTGGGTACCCTGGAAAGCCAGAGTCTCCTCTTTGCTGAGAATCAATCAGCCCAAGATTGATGAAGGGCTGCTAAGGTCAGGCTTAGAAACACAAAACCATCTGTCCAACTCTCTAGGGCTAGTACCTGCAGTAGAGCAATTTTAGAAGAACAGGTGTTCACTTTTAACTTACCTCTTCTTTTCTTTTATGCTGAAACCATTATTTTAGCTAGAAAGCTAAATTTTGATGAAATTCACAAACTGTTATAACTTAAAATAACTTGGCCTAAAGGTATTTTAAGAACCTTAACTGACTACTCAAACGTACCCAGTCTTCAACCATGCATCTCTGACTTGGCCACTCCAGCCTCCCCAGAAGCACTGGGCAGCATCAGGAAACAATGACCACAAGCCACTGCCCAGAAGGGGCAACACTGTTTCACCTTCAGAGTGATGCAAGACTGTGGAACAGATCCAATTTGGTTGTCTACCTCACAGAGCATGCTTGACAGCCCACAGTAGCCTTGAAAGCTGAAACTTAAATGTTTCTGGTTCCTTGAAAATATTTTCTGGTTCAATAGGCTAAGAACACTTTGAGGATGGTCTGTAAGCATTTCCATATGCTTGGTGATGATGGTTCAATGATGTGTTGCCTTCCCTCCGTTAAAAAAATGGTTTTGAATTTACACCAAACTTTCTTCTTTTAAATGGAGGGTATTCCTTGTTCCTGCTAACCATTTGCTCCTGTTTCCCAAGAAAACAGGAAATTCCCAAAAATACTCTTGTGGTAAATTTTATTTTCCAAAGATCTCTATAGTCAATACATAGCCCATCACATATGCTCTTTTTTTAAACTTTTTATTGTGGTAACGTGTATATAAACCAAAATTACCCTCCAGAGGTATTCCTTGAAGAATTTTGGAATGGATACCAGACATGTAGTCAGTCACATAGCCTGTTCCCCACCCCCCATGGTTCCCTTGTCTGCTTGCCCGTTGTCTGCTTGCTCGCCGTTTTTTTGTTTTGTTTTGTTTTGTTTTGTTTTTAAAGATTTACTTTCCTTCTTTCTTTCTCCTCTGTCCCCGCCCCCATTGTTGTTTGAGCTCACTGTCTGCTCTCTGTTTGTCTTCTTTTCAGGACTTTTCAGGTTTGGCACTGGGAGCCAAACCTGGGGCCTCCCATATGGAAGGCCACTTCCATATGGAATATCCACTTCTGCTCCCTGCTTGTTGTGTCTCTCGTGTCTCCTCACTTTGTCTCTCATCATTTCCTTGCTGTATCTCTTCATTGTGTCAGCTCGCTGTCTTGCTCATCTTCTTCAGGAAGCACTGGGAACCAAACCCAGGATCTCTCATGTGGTAGGTGGGCACCCAACTGCTTGAGCCACATCCGCATCCCCCCCCCCTTTTTTTTTTG
>JAQZBX010099618.1:0-11456 GCA_029593785.1 Cabassous unicinctus
CAAAAGAATTGTTTCTGCTGCACGCTCATCTTTATGCTCCCGGTTTACCCTTCCACTCAGGGATGGAGCCGAGACTTCAGGGTCCTTTTCCTGTCGCTAGGTGCTTAGGTGCTGCTGTTGATTTACCCTGCCTTCCGCTATTTACCACACTCAGCCTCAGCCGTATAATGGACGCATGGCACAGGCAGCTTTACAAAGCAGCTCCCAGCAGATGGTTCTTTGTGGCCCGTGGTGGCCCCAGTGAGGCGGGAGTTTCTTTCTAGCCTTGGGAAGTCAGCTGAGCCTTGTTTTCACACATCCCCAGATAAGAGCAACACAGGAAACCAGGGGCTGGTCGAACCAACGTCTGGATCCCGCTCAGGCCTCCAGTTCTCCACTTGCTTTTTGCCAAACCCTTCTTTCCCTCATTCTTGACTTTCTTAAATCAGGCATCACTTGAGGAAAACTGAATCCATGTGGTTGTGATTCACCGATGCTGAACATGGCAGTGTTTTGTAAGCGCCACATCATAGCCAAGAAATCCAAGTGTTTGTGTGCCTTTGTATGTGACTGTGCGGTGTCTTTACATGTGTGTAGGTTCCTACGCACGAATTGTTTTCCTTTCTATTTCTTGTAAGAATTTTGAACTGCTTTTCCTTACAATCAGGAAATCATGTTTGGCCCAAGAAACTCAACACTCCCTTCTCCCCCCTCCTAAGGAACTCTAGCTTGGCAGAAAACTCCCAAACACCCACATCCTAACTTATTGGAGGTGGTCCTGGGCCAAGCAACCGTCGAAGTCTGGTTTGGGAGCCGGTGTGCGGGGGGCAGCTGCCAGGCTCCCAGGGCAGGCGGTGAGTGGGAGGAGCAGGAGGAGCAGGCAGCCAGAGGGTCAGAGTCAGTACAGCCTGGACTCTGCCCTTCAAGTCATGGGGCAGCCCTCCGTAGCAGAGGCTCTCTGGGCCTTTCGACCGGAGCCCTGGGATCTGTCTTTTGGCCCTCTTGCCCCATCAGCTGACGCCTTACTCATCAAGAGGGGAAACATGGCCCAGCTGTGGCCCATGGGTGGGGTCAGACCTTTTGCCTGTGGTTCCAAGAAACATCGGGTTTATTACCCTGCAGATTCCCATGTTCTTACCCGCATCTAGTTAAAGAATTCCTACTCATCCTTCAAGGGTCCATTCAGCAGTTGCCTCCTCTGGGAAGCCCAAGCTGACCCCCAGGCTGGGCTAGACTCGTCTTCTGGCCTCTCAGTTACAGCCATGACCCAGGATTTTGTGTTGTCCACCGGCAGGTCTCTATCCACTGGACTGTGAGCCCTTTGGGGATCACAGACCCACCCCATTCATCTCTGGAACCCCACAGTACCCAGAGCAGGCATTCAACAGGCATAGGGAGGGGACATATCTGAGTCTGGGAAGATGGGGTGTGATTTTGTAAAAGCTCCTGCTCCCCTGCTCCATGGATGACCACTGAACTGGACCCCGCCTGGGGCAGAGTCTCTCTTGGCAGGCCCAGCTTGAGCCAGACACCAGGAGCACTGCTGGTGAAGGCAGGAGGCCTGGGTGCCCGTATACTCTGGGTCTTCCCTTTGTCCTGGGAACTTCCCCATGGAACAGGGTTCCTAACCATGGCAGTTAGGTATCCCGAGTCGGTTGTAGAGCAGAGTGACTGATGGGTGTCCCTGGAAACACGCTGGCTCCCTGGCACCTGGCATTCTTTGCCACCTGGGAGTGAAAGGAGTTCAGCTCCCACGGAGCTGGGAATTGGGCCTGATCCTTCTCATGCTTGGGAAAATAATTGAGGATGGTCTATGGTCAGGCCGAGAGCTCAGTGAGGGCTGTAGCTACAGCTTCTCCGGCTTTGGCTTTTCATTCTGTTGGATGTTGTTATTTGCACAAGTCTGGATCAAGCACCCTCTCTATGCCCAAGGGCCTGGGAAGGAGGGACCTTCAGAGGGTAGTTGGGGAGGCCAGGGCAGCAGCGTCTGACCATGCCCATGTCCACCTCCCCATGTCCCCTGCTCCCTCCCTCCCTCTCTCCCACCTCACCAGCCGCAGTGCAGCATGGAGCCCCCTCCCACCTTTGCCCCATGGAATCTAAAGTGGAGCGCTGTCTCCAGAGGAAGAGGGCACTGTGTGGTCTGTGTGGCTCCAGAGGGCAGGGCTGGGCCCAGTTGGGCGGGGGGGAAATCTCTTCCCTGGAGGCAGGCTGCTTTCTGAAGGGCTTTCTTATTTAATAAGCATGACTAGCTCACAGTGGAGGGGGCTGACCGAGGAGGCAGTGAGTTCCCTGTGTTCTGAGGTGTGCAAGCTGAGGTGGAAGAGGAATTTCTGCCCTGGGGAGGTGCTGGTGCTGGAACCAGATGACTCAGACCTTTGCCAAGTACAGGCTGAGCAGGACATCCTGCTTCAGGTCTTAGAAGGAGTTGGCTTGGGGGTGGCGGTGGGTAGCGCTAACATGCCACGTGCTGTCAGCTGCTGGGCCTGTCATCATGGTGTTCGCAATGGCCGAAGGGACGCCTCTCCCCCAAGGACCTCCACTTGCCTTCTCCCTGCTGCCTTGTGGGTAGACTGCCTGCAGCTGCATCCCACGGGCCAGCTCGGCAGAGCCCCTTGACTAGGTCAGCTGAGGCCATAGCCCAAGAACTTGGCCGAGGGCCTTGGCACACCTCCTCTCTGAGGGCCTCCCAGCACCGGGATGTTGTGACTGTGGATGTGGTGCCAGCAGACCAGGGCTCAAAGTCACTTACTTGCTGTGTGACTTTGACTAGTTGTTTACACACCTCCAGTGATGGGGTATTCACTACCCCTCAGGGGGGTTCCTTCCAGGGCAGGCCAGCTCTGTTTGACAGAAAGTTATTCCTCATGCTTAGCTGAGATCTGCTTTCCTGTGGCTTCTCCCATCAAACGCAGCTTTCTCCAGGTCTGCTCGGCTCCAGGCTCCACTGCCCCTGCCCCCTTAGCTGCTTCCCCCAATCCTGCGTCTCTGTCACCTGCTCCCTGCCCCAGCTGCCCCCTGTGTGACATATTCCGCCTCCCCCACCCCTTTGCCAGCGGGTCTCAAGGTCAGAGCAGGCCCATGGCCTCCTCACCCTGTCCTCTGGGCTGCTGGCCACCAGCCCTTTGGCAGCCCCATTTCCCAGGTGACTAACCAAGTTGGCAGAAAAGAAAAACCCCAAACACACAGTCTCCCCTCTTCCACCGGTGTTTGTGTTCTCCGTTGAAGCCAAGTATGGCCCAACATGTGTCCGAGTTACAGTTTTGTCGTGTCAGAATTGGCCTCTGGTCCCAGCCTGCCGAGGTCTGCTCAGATCCCAATTCCCTCGTCCAACACATTAGCTCTTGCTACAAATCTGATCCACATGCTGCCAGTGGCCTTGGCCAAGCCATTGATAAAAATGACCAGGAAGGAGAGGGCTGGCAGCAGAGTGCTGAGGCACTCCTCTCCAGACCTCCTCTAGGTTCTCGTCACTGAAAAGGGTCCACTGCCTGTGAACAGTCATTGACCCCTTGTGCCATCCCCAAGCCCCCATCTGTCCCCAAAGGTTCTGGTGCCAACTGCCTCAGTGTCCTACAGATACATAGAGCTAGGGGCATTTCCCTAAACCTGGCAAAGGGACTTGTTCTCGGGAACCCACCATGGATCCTCACAGTCACCAGGGCTCACACATCATCCTTTTGTCACTCTGGTCTAGAATTTTACCACAGCTTAATGTCACATCAGCACACAGGCACCCAAGCCTGTGCCTGGTGCTGGGCTCTGGAGGACCTAGACCTGACCTGGGTTTAACCCTACCTTGAAGGTGCTCCCGGCTGGTGAGAGAGGCAGCATGGAATAGACAACAACAACACGGAGATCAATAGTACTAGGTGGGTATCCAATACTGATTATTATTCAACCTGACATTGAACCCTCCCAATAAACCCATGAGGAAGGTACTAGCATTATGCCCATTTTGTCCTCCCGTAGAAGCTGAGGCACGCAGAGGCTAAGGAACTTGCCCAAGGGCTCCCTGCTAGTGAGGGACTCCTGCAGGAGCACACAGGGGCTTCCTCGTCATCCCTGGGGGGCTTGGAGAGTTCTTCTGAGGGAGGTGGTGCCTGAGTTGCGACTTGAGGACAGGAAAGAAAAAGCAGGGAGGGCAGGGACGAGAGGACTGGGCTCCTGCAGTATTTGCTGCTTCACTCAGCACACACTCCCTGTGAGCCTGCCATGGGCGGAACGCCGGGTGGTGCCCTGGGGTTTCTATGGGCGCGTGCAGGCTGGGTGCCTGACTGCTTTGGGTGGGGGGGGTTGATGGCAGAGTGTCAGGGAAGGCTTCCCAGAGGAAGCAATGTAAACTGAACTTGGAAAAGGCAGTGGGAATTCCCCAGGTTGCGAAGGTGGAGGTGGTGGTGGGTAGAGCATTCCAGATGGGACACCTGGAGCAAAGGTAGGTTCAAGGAGGAGCAGGGAAACCAGTGGCTGGGGCATGGGTGAGGAGACGAGAAAGGCCAAGTGGACCCAAGGCCAGGGAAGGAGTTTGGATGGTTCCTAATGGTAATGGGGAGCCACCAAAGGACTTTAAACTGGGTTAAGAGGCACCGAGAAGTCTAGATAGCTTGTCCAGCTGTCTGCAGTAAGGCCTGCAGGGCAGCATCGGGTGAGGGGATGGGAGCCAACCGGAGTCCTTTCCAATCCCCTCCCACCCCTCTGAAACCAGCCCTTGGGCAAATGGCCCCAGAGCCTCCCAGTGTAAGATGACTCATAACACCCACTTTGGAGGTTGGTGTCAGAATCAGGTGAGGGTCAGCGAGCAGCCATGTTCCTCTTCCTTGTAGAGCCTGGCAGCCACGGCCTCCCTTCCCCCACCATGCAACAATTACCAGATTGAAACAGGCTGGGCTCTGGGAGCCCAGCCCTCCCCACTTCCTCCCGGGTTAATGGCTCTCATCACTGCCATCTCTTGATCCACAATCCCTGGGACTCCGAGTGGTGGCCAGATGGCTTGGGAGAGAGTCCCTGATCTCTGGATTCTCTGCAGCTCTTCCCTAGGGCTCTCTGGGGCCTCTGGGGTTCTCAGGACCACCCAGCCAGGCTCGTTCTATAAATAGTGGGGGAGGCAAGATTACCTATTGTCCCCCCACCATAAATCACAGAGCCAGAAGGGACATTTGAAGTCATCTTCATGCACCCTCCCACTCAATCTGGAGGCCTCTCTCTAGCATCCCATCGGGTGGCCATCCAGGCTCCACTTGGATGCCTCCAAAGATGAGGAGCTCACCACCACAAATCTTGGACAATAGCCATGGGCAAGGCCGGGAACTCTTTAGAGATGAAATAAAGAGGTATTATATGGACTGGATCAAGTTAAAATCCGGGGCAACCAAAATCAGAAGACCTTTATTTACACAGGAGCTAAAACAGGTTTGTACCATGGAGAGGCACTGTGGGATGGGGAAACTACAGCAGGTTCTAAATCAAAATCCTGTTCTGGTCTTAACTCTGTGGCTTACCAGCTGGGTGGCTTGGCCAAATATCTCCACCTCCCTGAGCTTTCTTTTCCTCATCTGTAACTCAGAATTTCATTGTCCACACGGTAGCCATAGCCATAAGTGGCTAATGCAGCTGAAAAACTAAACTTTTAATTTCATTTAACTAATTTAAATTTAAATGTAAAGCCTGTAGCAGTGTGAAAAAAAATTTATATTATTACCCCTTGAAATTATATTTTGAATATACTGGGTTAAATAGGATATATTATTAAAGTTAATGTCACCAAAAAACTTTACCTGTTTCTTTTTACCTTTTAAATGACACTTGTAGGAAATTTTAAATTAAAATGTGACCCATAATTCTGTTGAGCAGTGCTAACTTAGAAGGTTAAGGCTTGAATGAGGTGGATGTTCAGGTATTTGGGGAACAGTAAAGCTCAAAACCAATTATGCTTTCTGTGGCTGCCTGGTACTTGAGGACGTGTTTTCCATCACACAGGTAAGATGTGCTCGTTCTATAAATAATAAGAGGGCATGGAGAAACATTACAAAGAAAACAAAAAATTCTTCATAGCCCTACCACCTAAAGACGATTTCTACTAAACTTTCTTTCTAGAGGTTTGTTCTCTGGCCACATCCACGTGACTGAATGCACCCACCACCACCATCATCCAGGACCCTGCCCAAGGAAGGCCACTTAACTGCTTGGGCATAAAGTCTCTTGGGCTGTGAGATTCCCTGCTGGCCAAATGGCCTAACAGCAGGTACTTGAACTTCCTTTCTTGTAGCTGAATTCTGGGTGTGGGGTGAGATCCACCCTCTCCCGCCCTCCCTGTCCTCAGCTCCCATTATTCTTAGCCTCTGTGATCACCAGCCTGGGCAGCTCTTGCTGGCAGAGCCTTCCTCACCTGCCTGCCCGCTTCCACTGCTCACCTCTCCCTTCAGCCGGTAGGAAACCCTTCCCATTATTTGGGGAGGGGGGAGGTTCCAGAGCAGAACTGCTTGGGCCCCAAGTGATAGAAGTCTTTCCATTGTATCCATCAACCCTCTCCTTTCCAGGGCCAGTGTACGCCCCGTGGGGCTGGGCCAGGATGGGGTCAGAGACCTCCTCTTGCCAAGTCTAGAGCCTGCACTCCTCCCTCCCCACACCTGGGTGTGGCCCTGAGGCAGCCCCCCTGGGGTTAGGCTTCTTCCTCTTCCTCTGAGGGCCCCGTGTGCCTTTCTGGGTCTGGTTTTCATCCGCACCCCTCTCCCGCACAGCCCCTCAAACATGTCTAGATACGTCTAGACCACAGACCTCCTCTAGGAGGTTCCAGGGCTCACTGCTGCCCACTGTCTTGTAGCTTGTTTGTTCCACTTAACATTCAATTAGGGACGTCATTCCAATGACACCATCACTTCTAATGGCTGCTCAGAATTCCACTGCATGGACTTGCTGTAACGTTTTCTCTCAACCGCATCGATGATTTCTTAAGCTCTTCCCAGGATTTTGCTCTTCTGAACTTTGTTCACTCCCTGTACATTTGATGTTCTCAAATCTATGGAAGTTTTAGATTTCCTGAGTTCATTCTATCTTTTTTATTCCATCCATTGTTGCTCCTTAAATATGACCTGAGCTCAGACCACATCCAATGGCACAGTGTTCCCACACTTTCCAGCCTCCCAATTTGTTTCTGCTGTCCCCCTGCCTGGCATGACCTCCCCATTTTCAAATCTTCCTCATCCTGCAAAAGCCAATTCAAATACCGCCTCCTCCAGGAAGACCTCCCTGACTCCTCCAGATAGATGTGAGCTCTCCCTCCTTGAACTGACGCATTCTTCTTGTCCAGGCATTGTGTCTACTGTGTCTAGAGTGTCCCTGCCTGTCTCCCTCCCCAGGAGCTCCTGAGGTTGGGGACAGTTTCTGATCTCTTCCTGTGGACACAGAGCATGGCATGGAGGGGTGTGCTCTAAAGGTTTGAACACATACATGGGTGAAAGGCCTGGAGTCGGGACCAAGTTCCAGTCCATCTGGGTCACTAGTGTCCTGAGTCACTTCGGGCAGGTCCCCACCCCTCAGGGCTTGGCATCCCTGGGCCCTGAGGCAGCTGGACCCACTGGGCAGGGGGATCCTGTTGTAGTCAGAGGACCTGTGGCCCTGGGTTGATGAGCTGCCCTGGTCTGGGGATAATCTGTCTCATGGATAAGGATTGCGGAGCAGCCCGCATCTCCCCTGGCTGCACAATCCCATTATGAGCCCTTCAGGCCTTATGCCTGAGACCCACCCTAAGCCCCATCACTCATATATGGCCTTCTGGCAGACAGGGATGAGCGGGCATTGTAGACAATGGACTCATTCATTCACCCCTTCATTCAGCAACTGCTACCAACCATGCTCAGGGCTGGACCCTATGCCGGGCTCGATGGACCTACCAGTGAATTGGACCTTGGCCCAGTTCTGGAGACACTTCCAGAAAACTTCCAATAAACAACAACCCAGCGAGGTGGGGGCTGGAAAAGAGGGAGCCCAGAGGCTGTGGTTGTGCAGAGAAGGGGCCTTCACCCAGCCTGGGGGTCAGGGAAGGCTTCCTGGAGGAGGGGATCCTTAAACCATGTCTTAATGGATGAGTAAGCCTTTGCTGCAGGAAATGGGAAGAGAAGGGTGCAGTGGTTTTAGCCTTGGGTGGGGGTGGGTAGGTGGGGCCTGTGGTGCTCAGCCCTGATGCCAGATGCTGCTTCGGGGTAGTGTAATGATGAGGCAGGGAGGGATTATCTGCTCTTGTTTACATGATTAAAACCGGACAAATACTCCCTTTATCTGAAAGAATGGAAGGGCTTTGGGGAAAATAAATCATTTTGACAGCAAAGCGAAGCACAAGCATTTCCTTAATTAATGTTTCACCCGCTCATCCCCAACAGCCATGAGAAGAGTGGCCCTGGGTTTGACCACACTGTGGGCAGAGAGCCCAAGTCAGAGTAGCCAGGGGTGGGGAGGAGCAGAGAGGAGAGAGCTCCACAAGCCCCCTTAACAAAACCTCCCACCGGGGGTCTGGGCCCAGGCACTAGCCCCAGGTGGCCACAGGGTGGCACCTATCAGGGAAAAATCCAACCCTGGCCCCATTTTATAGAGGGGAACCCTGAGGCCCAAAGATGGGGGAGTGGCTTGCTTGCCCAAGACCACACGGCCAGTTGGCAGAGCTAAGGCAAGGTCCCAGGACATCACCTCCCAGCCCGGTACTCTAACCTGCTTTCTCACGCACTCATTCACTTAGCCTGCAGTGAGCCCTGCTCGTGTCAGCCCACGCTGGGCACCGGGGGCCATCAGAGAAGTCAGACTCGTCCTCCCCTCACGTGCCCTCAGTCTGGTGTAAGGGACAGAAGGTGAACAGACAATGGCACCCAGGGTCATGACAAGATGCCAGGGGCCATGGGAACCCTGGAATGGGGTTCTCACTCTGTGGAAGAGGTAGGTAATCCGAAAAAGACTTTACAGAAAAGGTGGCCTTGAGCTGGGTTTTGCCAAGTGAGTAGGAGTTAGTCATGCAAAGACGGGCTGATAAGAGGGCACCGCACAGGAAAGGCATGTGCAAAGGCCCAGAGGGCTGAAGCTGCTTGGCTGTGGCCCTGCAGAAGAGGCTAGAAGGAGCTACAAGGCCTGGGTTCTATTAGGAGAGGGGATTCCCCTGCCTGCATGTTCCCTGAAGCACTGAGGGGGTTGGGCACAGCTGGGGTGTGTGTGTGTGTGTGTGTGTGTGTGTGTATGAGAGAGAGAGAGAGAGAGAGAGGGAGGGTAGGTACACGCCAGTACCTGGCCAGGCTCAGGGCCTCCCCCACCCTCACAGACCCTGACACGCCCCCACTCCCCCAGCTTGATGTCCGGCCTTGCCTCCCTGGATGCCAAGACCTCCAGCCGCCTGGGCATCCTCACTGTGGCCTATTACCTGTGGACCACCTTTGTGGCAGTCATCGTGGGCATCATCATGGTCTCCATCATCCACCCAGGTGGTGCGGCCCAGAAGGAGATGGCGGAGCAGAGTGGGAAGCCCATCATGAGCTCGGCTGACGCCCTGCTGGACCTCATCCGGTAAGCCTCGCCCGCGACGCTCTGCTTGGGAACGCCAGCCCTGCCCTGCCCAGGGCCCCCAGAGCCTGCTGCCAGGCGACAGCATAAGGGGTGGGGAAGGGGTTCTCAGGATTTGCTCTGGATTACGCGGGAGGGCAGCACCATAGTCATGCCAAGGCCAGGAGACCCTGGTGGATTGAAGCCAAGGACAAATCGTCACTGAGGACCTGCTCTGAGCAAATGCCAGTCTCTGCTCCCTCAGCCCCTGGGCTTCCTGCAAGGGTCACTCTGCGCTGTCTGCCCCCTAGGCTGGGGGCCTCCTGCTCCCTGGGTGCCAGGCCCCAGCACGTGGCCTGCCCTGGGCGTTTGCTGACTGTTTCCTAGATCCCCCTTTGCCACACTCAGGCTCTGAGGTGGAAGCCGACAGTTCTTACCCCCCACCCCCACCTTTTGTTTAGTTGGTCCCTTTTTACAGATGAGAGAACAAGGCTCAAAGAGGTGAAGTGACTTCCCCAGGGTCATCCAGCAGGTTGGCAGTGGAGTCAGGTTCGACTCAGGTCTGTCTGGCTCCAAGGATCATGCTTTTTGCCCCGTGGTGCGAGGGCCTTAGCCATGTCAACCTGGCTCACCGTCAGTTTCAGGGACCTGAGGCCTCCTCGCCAGGAAAGGGTTGTAGGCCCTGCTGTATGTCCACCTCTGACACCCCTTTCCTAAGTCTCCTTACAGGCCTCCCCTTTCATTCAGTCATTCCTGCACCCCCTCACCAGGGCGGCTCTGTGCCAGGCCCTGTAAAGGAGAAGCAGATCTGGTCCTTGCCCTGGAGGAGCTGTCAGAGTCGGAGGAGACGAAGACCCACAGAGGGACAGAGACATCCTGGGAGGTGGGGGCCAGGAGCAGGGGCTGCAGGGGGCCAGCAAAGAGAAGTGAGTCTGAGGAGGCAAAGCTGCCATGTGTTTGAAGGAGGAGATGAACGCAAGGGCACAGGGGAAGCAGGGAGGCCATTTCTGATGGAGGCAGCAGCTGTGCAGAGGCCCTGAGCTGAGCACGATGTGCAGAAATCCCATTGAGCTGACCTGGAGCTTCAGGGTGAGAAGAGCAGCAGACAACCAATGCTGGAGAAGCCAGCTGGGGCCAAACTCTGAAAGTATGGTGAACCAGGCTGAGGAGTGCATTCTATCCTCAAGGCCACAGGAAATGGGCTTTAAACAGAGGACCAGATTCAGCAGGGTCACTGTGGCTGCCGGAGAGAAGTGGGTCGGGTGAAGGGGCTGTGGAGGAGGGGACTGGCCACAGTGGTGGGCATGGGGCAGGGGGAGAGGGCAGCTGGAGGACTGCTCAGGAGGGCAGAGTGGAGGCGGTGGGTGGTGCTATTTATAATGATGAAGGTTTCTGGCCTGAGCATCTGAGTGGCCACGCCAGAGAGCGTGGTAGCAGGAGCAGGTATGGCAAATCTTGAGGGAGATGTCACCGATGTTTGGTAGTGGATCTAAAACTTGTGGGAGAGTCTGAGAGGGAGACCAAGGCTTGGAAGTCACCAGCATCAGGTGAGACGGCACGGCGCTCTCCCAGGACAGCATGAGTGTGAGGAGAACAGGGACAGAGCCCAGGGGAAGCATCACATCGGTAACTGGTTTTTTGGGCTCAACAGGATATTCCATTAAACTCACTCTGTGAACTCCTAGTTCCCCCCTTATTTTCTAGTCATTTTCAGATACAAGTCGTCCAGTCAAGTCTCATATTGAAACTCCAGACTCATCCAATTTAAAACTTCTCCTGTTCTAGCCTTTGGGGTCTGATCAGACTTGGAAACCCACAGTGGGAAAAGGGTCGTGACATTTCTTTCCTCTCTTGCTTCATCTCCTCGCCTGTTGCTGGCACTAGGGTTGGAGCAGTGGAGCAAAGAGAGGGCTGAAGATGTCCTCGTTTACTGCCAGCCGCATGGTCTGGTGGAGGCGCTC
>JAQZBX010099619.1:0-11458 GCA_029593785.1 Cabassous unicinctus
AAAAAAAAAAGCTACCAGATCAGTAAACTGCAGAAAGAATTAAAAGTAAGAAAAAGTTAACAAGCATTTTGCTCCCATTGATCAGTGGGGCCAAGCAGTTCAACTCACCGTTCATGAATCAAGGAGCAGGAATCCAGGGGTCTGTGCCTGGCCTCAGCATAGGTGAAGGGGGGCACCGTGAGTCCCACCCACGTCCCGTAGGGAAGGGACACCTTTGCAGTAAGCCGTTTCCCAGAACACAAAGGCAGAGGGCGGGCCTTGCTTAACTTCAGCTGTTTCTCACTATTTCCAGGATCATGGGCTCCGATGAAATCCGACATGGCCAGGCCGAAAGACCCCTCGGGCCTTGCAGAAAGCTGCATTTCAGCCCCAAGCAGCACAAAGCCGTGAGGTTAGGTCCAAAAAAAAAAACAGTGGCACCCAGGCTGCCCAGCAGGGGTCACGTGGGGGCAGCTGGCTGGAGCCGGCTGCCAGGTCACCTCTGAGAAACCCCGCGGGGGAGGTGAGGGCCAAGGCCACGGGGGCGCTGGCCACGAGGCGAATCCCCTGCATGACCCTGGGCCTGGGAGGGTCCTGCCCTCACCATCCTCTTCCCAGATGGATGAGACACAGCCTGCGCTGCTCCTCAAAACTGCCCCATGGAGGAGAAGGAGGCTCCGGGCAGCAGGCAGCTCCACGAAGACGTTTCTGCCTCCAGAGGCGAGGCTGGGGCAGGGCCGTTTTAGTAAAGGAGCCCCTAGCACTGGCCACCCCTGCTGCTTCCACCGGGGCCACCTGCCACACACCACAGCGTGGGACACCACGTGCTCCCCCTGGGAGGTAAAGGTGGGAACTCGGTCCACCATGTCGTGTGAAGGTCCCGACGGCACGAGGCTGTCCTGGGTTTGAATCCTCGTGGGCATGCTCACCTCAATTTCCTCAGTCCACGAGAGGCGAATCACAATAAGGCCTCGTGGTGGGTTTGGGGGATTTCAGGGGAACATGTGGAACGTGCTGAAAGCGGCACCTGGTAGTTCCTGGTAGTTCCCACCTGCTCCTGTGTCCTGGAAAACAGAAGGTAGGAGCTTGAAGCAGTAACGGAGATTCCGCCGACATCAGGACCCGAGCTCTGCTTCAGGCTCTGACGCAAACTCATCTCACTGCTTCTCTGTGGGTCTCAGTTTCTCATCTTCAAAAGAAGGAATTTCCATTTTACATCAGCATATTACATGCAGAACTGTGTGGGAGAGAGTGGGGCCTACAGTGTGAACTATGGTCCATGCTTAGTGGCAGAGCTCCAGGATGTGTATATCCATTGCAGGTGATGAGCCACACTAATGAAGGATGTTTATGTGGGAGGTTGTGGGAGGGGTGGGAGGTGGGGAACATGGGAATCCCTGTAATTTTTGTGTAACATTTATGTCATCTAAGCATCTTTTAAAATATTTTTTAAAAATTAATTAAAATTTTAAAAAATAAATAGATAAATAAAAAAGGAAGGAATTTGACCCAGATGTGGGATACAGTCCTCAACCTTGCCGATCTTCAGGACCTGGGCAGACAGAGTGCTTTTCTGAGAAATGATGGCAAAATTTCAGTGAAACTTCCTGCTCCCGTTTTCCTCCAGGCTCTATCCAGACGGTTTGCCATGGAATGAGAATTTCTAGATGGGGCAGAGGAAATTTGAGGGGGCCTCTCAGAGTTATTTGTGGAATTTGTTATAACCCCCACCGCCCTCTGGAAAACAGACAACATAATCCCTGCTGCATTTTCAACGTACTTCTTGCAAAGGGTTGGCGACAGCACTGACCCTCCCTCTCGTTAAGTTGCTTGGCCATTCTCAGGATGCAGAATCTCTGACCCAAGTGTGGGCGTCTAGGGCAGGTGTGGGTCTTCGCTGCCCCAGAGAAGCGGGCCAGCCGCATGCGCACGGGCAGCCGGCTTGTTATTCGAGGCGATGGAATTCTCAGGCCTCGAAAGAGCACACAGCCACCAAGGAATTAGTTCCAGTTCCTGCCAAGTGATTAAAATGCTAAGTGAAAAACATTGCCGAGAATCAAAGGGAGCCCGACAAAGGTGTCCTGAAATAATTCCCACTGCACCTGCAATAACTCCTCACCCTGAGCTTCAGAAAGCAGCATCAACTCCAGGAAAGAGCAGACACACGAAGCTGTTCTGGAGGAAATTTTCTCCCTTGACAGCTATTCCAAGAATGCAAGGAGAGGTAAAATTTTCTTCAGCAAAAATGTGCCTCTGGCCTTCTGAGCTGTGATGATGCACATGCATCAAGCGAGCAAAGGGTCACCAACACGCTGCCGGCGAGGGAGCCTGGAAGCAGAGTGGAAGTCCTTAGACATCCTCCCCGAAGGCCCCTCTCAAGAGCTGGCTCCAACTACATCTGAACTGATTCCATTCATTGGTGTCTCCCGGACCCAAGAAGCTGGGTAAGACCTCCCTTGGCCCCCTCCCGAGGCCTGCAGAAGCCCACCTTTCCGGGGCAGCAGGGTGGGAGTTGGTTTGGTGTCCCCCAGGTCCTTTTCCCTCACAGTGGCTGGATGCCGACAACAACGAGGCCCCCAAGACACACAGAAGGACCCTGTGCCCCTAAACTGGCCTTTGGTTCATGGCCTGTGCTCCCCTCCTCCCACACACCCACTCTGCGGCAGTCGGCTCATCAAGCTGGCTCAGACCTGTATCTACATACACTCACGTGCACGCACACAACCAGCCCACTCACACTCATTGGTGTGTTCATAGGTTTCTAGGGCCTGACTGGAAGCAGGGAGGGCGTGGGGGCGGAGATTGCTACCTGCTCACCGTGACAGGCTGTCCTCGGGGCGCACAGGCTCGTTTCCCAGGCTCCCTCGCAGCTGGGTTTGGCCACGCGACCTGAGTTCTAGACAATGGAAGAGGAGCAGAAGAGAAGGTGCCCTGGTACATCCGTACAGTGGAATACTACTCAGCAATAAAAGGGACTAAACTACAGACACAAGCTCCGTCCTGGAGGAAGGTCAAAAACATGTGCTCAGCCATAGAAGCCAGATGCAAGAGAGCGCTGGCTGTATGCTTTCTTTATATGAAAGTCCAGAATAGGCAGATCTCTGGAGACAGAAAGGAGATTAGTGGTGGTTGCCTAGGGGTGGGGTCAGGGATTAAAGGTAAGAGGCCTCAGGGATCCTTGGGGGTGGGGGTCCAGGGTAGAAATGTTTTAAAACTGATTGATGGTGATGGTTCCGCCACTTGGCAAAGTTACTAAAAATCATGAATTTGTACACCTGAAGTGGGTGCGTTTTATGATATGTAAAACACACCTCAATAAAGTTGTTAGACTGTGCCATTCATTCCCAGGCCTGACCTGGAAAAACCTCCCACTCATCATGCCCTTAGCACTTTCCCGCCCTTGTGTGGAGCCCTGACGCGGCTGGATTTCTCTATTACGGCCACTGACCTCCACTACCTCCATGGTTCTGTGGCAGCCTCACATATTTCAAACAACTGCAGGCTTGCTCTTCTTTCTTTCTTTCCTCCCTCCCTCCCTCCTTCTGCCTTCCATTCTGCTTTGGAAGAGTCCTTTGACCACAACACCCAGGCTGTTTTCCTCTTCCAGCTTCCCCACCCCTCACTGGCTTCTCTCTTCCTCTCCATCTGCTCAGCCCTCTGCCTTACCCCCTCCCTCATGAATTGCCCTCAGAATTCCAGTTTCTTCTCTCTCTCAATGTAGAACATAATTGCCTGTAGATGGCCAAGCATGACTGATCCTTTTCAGTGCAGCTTTGGGAGGGAAAAAAATGAGAGACTCGCCCCTGCAAGTGTTGAGCATGGGCTGCCAAGCTGAGGGGGCAGGGCTGGTGGGGGGCTTAGAAGTCAGGCTCTAGAAACTCCACTGGAGGCTCCCAGGCAGAGCTGAGGCTGCTCAGCCCCAAGGACTAACCAGGGAAGGGGTGCAGTACAGATGTGATCCTGGGCACAGCATGCTGGTGGCACAAACATTTTTCCATCTCGAGCATCCACGCTATTCTGCTACTCCAGAGCCAAGGTGCAGTGTGGGCGGTGGGACTTGAGAACCCCCTCCGAGTCATAAAAGAGAAAAAGGTATTGAATATTAGCATGGAAGAGACACTGAAACAAAGAAATGCCTCCAAGTGTGCATATTATCTGCAACAAAGCAAAGTGATTTCTCGAGCATCATTGAAACTGTGGAGGAGAAAAATCCTGGAAAGTTACCGTGGCATAAGCAATAACAAATGGAAGCTAATTTTACAAGCCCCATTGTTACTCATTGAAGGTGTTTACAATGGCAGGGGCATTTTCTTTATTCTGTGCGCTGTGAGCTGTCAGGCAGCCTTCCTCTCCTCTCCCCTGCACTGCCTTAGAGCAGCCCCTGCCATCCTTCTAGATTACCTAGGCTTCTTCCTACCTTTCCTGCCTCCCCTCTCCTTCTCCAATCCTTCTCCACAGGCAATGTGATTTTTAACCCACATTTCTAACCACAGCATCCCCCTTAAACCTCTGTGAAGTCGTGCCATTGCCCTGAGGATAAAGCTCATTTCCCTTGGTGGAGCAGGGTTGCCCTATTCAGTTATTCAGGTTGTGCACTACACAAGTTTAGGGATGCTCCTAGAATGGTGCAGTACACAACCCATACATCTGTACTCCACAGTCTTAAGTGTACCACCAAGAGACCTTCCAGATCTATGAGCCCACAACCTGCTCTGGCCCCACCTAGTGCCATGACAGGACCCTCAGGCCAACCACTCAGAATCCCCAAGCCATTTGTGACTGTGCCCCTCCGGTCCTTCCACCGGCCACTCCTGGCCTGGAATTCCTCTGCCTCTCCTCCTCACCCAGGCGTTTCCCATCCGCCCTTCAAAGCTCAGCACGGCATCGCCTTCTCCAGACCGAGGCTGCCTCCTTCCCCCAGTCGAGTCTGATGCTGGCCCTCAGGCTCCCACCGCACCCTGTACCAGTGCCCCATTGCCCTGCGGGGGGCTCTCCCATGAGCTCCCTGAGGGCAGATGCAGGGTCAGGAGGTGGGCAAGGTGGGGTCTGGGCTGTCACCGGCGGAGGGGTGGAGCTGGAAGCAGAGTCTCAGATGATGACCTACCAGCCAGGAGAAGGGTCAAAGGGGAAAGGCTGAGGGAAGCCAGAGGGAAACTGAGGCCAGACCAGGGCCAAAGGTCAGTCCTGGGAAACTGGAGGAGCCTTGGGCAATTAGATTATTGTTGAAAAATGGTCACTGCTGCAGGCCTTTCCCAGGCTGGCACGCCTGCTGGTCCACCTCGAGCAGTGCTTTGTGTAAGTGTAGGGGGCGCGGGGGGGGTGGTGGGGGCGCACGTGGGCAGGCCTGGGAAGCAGCATGGGCCTGGGCTTTGACCCAGCAAGACCCTTATAAGATAAAGTGATATTAATTGGGCCCGAAGGATCCTGGGGAAGGGTGCAGCCAAACCCGTTGAAGTTAGATACAGAGCCACCTCTGGGCCAGAGACCAAAATCCCCTCCCAGGATCCACAGGCTCGTTCTGCTGAGCGCTGGGCCCCCAAGCGCTGGCAGTGAGGCGAGTGCCGCTAGCACCTGGCTCTCAGAGAGCGTCCTGGTTTAGCTCCGAGCGCTAATCCAAGCTCTTCATCACCAAGAGGGCGATGCACATTCACCAAGACCAGCAGAGGACCACTGCACGTTCGTTCTGCAGGCGTGACTGAAGTTCTCCAGATGGGTCTTCGAAACAAAAGGTCAGATAATTGGATTCTCTCTAAAGGCAAAGCTGTTTCCTTCTGGATCCACACAGCGAAGAAGCAGACTTGAAAGGCTTTGCTGGGTGAGTAGCAGCCTGGGGTGGCCTCGGTTGGGGACTGCACCCCCGAGACGACTGTGTCGCCGTTTTAGGAAGCCAGGCTCTTAAAAATTTTAAAAAAAAGAAATTGCTGAGTCAAAAACTCTTAGTTCTCTCCTGGGTTTCTAAATCGTGTTTTCTTGGGTCTCTGTTGTTGTTTCCTTTAGATGAGAAACAGCACAGTGGAGGAGCTTGGTTATGTCTGCTAGATGCAGACATACCCAGAGAAATCCCACGGAAAGACAGACAGCACACTTGTAGCTGGATGTTCACATGCATATGCATTAGCTCATGGCCTTTCAAATAAAGCAGTTTCTAAGTCTTTTATGATGCAGAAAGGGGAGTATTCTGCCCGGGCTTTCTCCATTACAGGGGAGAGAAAGACCCACCCTTAAATATGTCACAAAGAAGCAGATGAGTGTGGTGGAAGGCAAGGGGACTGCAGTTAGGAACACCATGTTGCAGTTGTCTCTGCCGCTTGCTGCTGGGCAGGTGAAGCCTCCCCTGTCTAAGCCTCGTTCTTCTCATCTATAAAATGGGGATAAGAACTTGAGGCCTGAGAGATAATGCCTGTGGAGGGATTTGAAGAGTGCCTGGCCAAGCATGAAAAACAGCATTTCTCACATCCTGTGCACAAATCACTTTATCACTGTGTCGCGGATCCCAGACAACTCAGTTTCTTGGGCTGGGAGGGGTCGTGGCGATCCTCTAGTTTGTCACCCACCTTATAGACAAAATAGACCTGGGTAGGGAGCGGGGCTCGCTAGGGCCAGGCCCAGGGCTGTAGCAGCTAATTCTTACTGTGCACCTACTATGTGCCATGCCCCCGATGGCCTCTTGCCTCCCACCCAGGGCCCCCCATGGTCGGGCCCCAGTTTGTGGCTACCACTGCTCCCCTAGCACTCCGAGCTCTAGGTAAATGGCACCAGCCCAGGCCTGCTCGGCTTTGTCCCTGCCTCTAGGGTGCACCCCTCAGCACCCACCCCCACCCCACCCCCTGCCCAGCCCGTCCCTCTGTGCTAGATTGAATCATGTACCCAACCAAAGGCATGTTCTTAGTCTCCATCCCACTCCTGGGAGCCATCACATTTTAAATTTGTAAGTGTCTTGAATACCTTATGGAGAGTCAGGGTATGGACTCGTCTGTGGATAGGATCTTCGAAGACCCTCTGTAGGTGTGGCCAGCTGAATCCAGGTGGGTCTGAACTCACATGACTGGAGGCCTGATAAAAAGCCAGACGTCAGAGGAAGCCCCGGGAGGAGACCAGGACCTTGCCGTGCGACAGAGGCAGGGAGCAAATCAAGGAACCACAAAGTCTGTGGCAAGCCAGCACCAGGAGGCTGAAGGCATGGTCTCGCCAGCGCCTTGACTGGGGGCCTCTGGCCTCTGAGGCCGTGAGCCAATAGACACGTGTTGTTGAAGCCAATCCACTGTGTGGTATTTGTCACAGCAGCCTCGCACACCAAGACATCCACTGTCTACCTTCATTTGGACACTGTGGGATGCTGTGGCCCCTCTACCACCATCAGAACTGAGCCAGCAACAACAGGCACAGGTTCAACTAGGAATGCCAAGGACAAGCGAAAGCCAATCCTCTGGAAGAACTAGAGCCAGGACCTGGCATGCTCTCAGGGACCCAGGACCTCTGATTCTCTCTGTCCATCCATGCCATTATGACATGGAATGCCAGCATTTCCGGAATCTTCTCATTTAATTCTCCCACCACCCAATGAGGTAGGTAGGCTTGGCTCCATTTCACAGATGGGAAACCAAGGCACAGAGCAGGTGCTAGATTGCCCAAGCTCATACAGCCCATCAGTCAAGGAGCTGGGATGGGGACCAAGCAATCTGACACCATCTCTCTCCACTTGGCCCAGCTAGGGCCTGTGACCCAGCCTGGACCAACCAGGCACAGCCTAGGCCAGAGAGACCCAAGGCTTCCAGGAGTCACAGCTAAGGGCAGGATGGGCTTTCTCCAGAGAAGAGCTCAGAAGAGACCCAGAGTGCGCCCTCTACCTTCGCCCTCTGACGCCCAGCAAAGAAGCTCCTCCCCCAGGAAGGCTCCCTTCTACCATCCCACAGTCATCACTTTGCCCCCTTTCAGGGCAGTGACTGGTACACAGAAGGGCTCCGCATATTCCTAAGGAATCTAGGCCCCCCAATTCCCACCGTGCCCTGAGTCTTCTGTGAGCGCTTCCCTGTTTGCCTGCCTGCTCCCACCAAGCAGTAATGCCAAGGGGTCTGGGCAGCGGCAGACCCCCCCGTCCCCAGGGCTTCCTGCACAGCCCTCCACTTGGAGGCCTGCTCGGTGCCCTAGTAAGCAAGTGAATGAATGAATGAATGAATGGCACGCCAGGCTCTCTGTGCACCCCCACACCCCCAACCCAAACCACACACCCACCCCCAGGCAGGGGAGGGCAGGGTGAGGGCAGGGCTGGAGTGGAAAGCAGGGAGAGGAAGGGGCGGGGCATCCAGCCGTATTCTCCCGGGGCGTTGGACCACCACCTCCTTTGCCACCTCCGGAGATCTGGGGGTGGCTGCACAGCCCTTCCTCAGATGTTTGCCCAAGTAGCAGCCCCACGGTTCCTCTGCTTCATGTACTGAGACCCCCAACTCCAAGCCAAGCCCCCAAAGTAGGCCTGACCCCCAAGTTCAGAGCTCCAGCCTGCCACCAGCCCTTCCTCCCAGAGCCAGGTGCCCACAGTGACCTCTCTGCCTTGCCAGGCCCCCGAGCCCCACCCAGCGGGAGCAGGGGCGTCCCACCCACCCCCACCCACCCTTCACAGGCTCTGGTCTGCAGCCCTCAGCTGCTTCCTTGCCCTCGGGACTTGATAGGGCAGATGCTTTTCAAAGGCATGGAAATTCCCTTTTCTTTTCTTTTTTTTCAAATGAAGGAAGCCAGATGGAAAGGAGAAAATTCAAAAAGAAATGTTTTAAGAGTAATGACTTTTTTTATTACAATAAAATCATGCCCATTAAAATTTTTTTTCCCAAAGATCCCTTTAAAGTTAATGGGGCAAAAGAGTATAAAAATATCAAGAACCTGAAGTTATTATATTTTGGTATGACTACATGTTTCAAGTTTGACTTCCTGCTATGAAAGATGAGAGAAATACCATGTTTCTCCCTCCTTTTTGTTATTTACAAGGCCCAGGTTTTTAACATTTATGTTCTATTTTATAACATAATTCCAAGAGTTGTTGCATCTTATCTCCAAAATAGAATAGAGTCTGTGCTCAGCATCCAGCTTTATAGCATGGAGGCTTCGTTTCTGAGATCTGTGTTTGAATCCTCAGGGGTTTATCAAAAAAGGCTTCTGGACTCTCTATTTAGTGCCCTGAATTATTGAATAGATAAAGGCATCTGTTGGGTTTGCATCCCAAGGATCTCTGGGTCGTGCTTCTCTTCTCTCCTACCCTGCAGACCTTGTCCACCCCTGGGCCAGAGCAGGGAGGAGTTTGGTCTGGTTTCACTTTGCTGCGTTGTTATAGGACTCTGCCTTTGTCATGGTGTACAGGAGCTCAACACGTCAGGGGTCAGCAGGGACCTTGCTCACCTTTTTCCTGGCATACCACTCACTCTGCTGCACAGATTCTGCTGCTGCTTTACTTCTGGAAAGTGTACTCCTGTTTCTTTGAGTGCTTTTTCTGTTCCTTTTATTCTGACCCCGTCTTTGGAAACACCAGCTGTCCTTTGCCTTCTGTGTAAATCCTCTCCAGCCATGTTTGCATCTCTGAGCAGGTTTGCTTTGCACGATGTCTTCAAACTTGTGTTTTCAGGTTTTTGTTGCTTTCAAAGTGGTTTCCGTCTCCGTAATGTTTTGCTTTTCTCTTCCACTTGTTTCCTGAACTCTGCCAACTTTCTGGTGTCCTAGGCTCCTCCTTGAAATTTGTATAGATTTCATTTGAGCTCAGTTTTTCGGTTTGTTATGTCTGTAGCTTCTTCTGGGCTGTTGGGAACTCGCTTTCTTCTTCCAGGAAGCCTTTTGAAGTATGTTAGTCATCTGACTTTTACTTGTATTCCTTGCTTTTTTTTTTTCCTTGCTGTTTCTCTAAACAAGTTTGATACTGGTTCCTTTTTGTTTATCACTCAGTTTGAAGGGGCTCGGCAATCTGCTGAAAAAATAGTATGGGTAGGAGCAAAAGGACAAACTCATCTAATCAAGTCTGTCCCATGCTTGGGGCCATGGCTGCGCTCCGTGTCCAGGGCTCAAGAAGTGTGGCCATCAGCTCAGACCCAGATCCGCTTCCCTCTCGCTTTCGCCCACCTCGCCTTAGCTGGGGTTTGGTCATAGGAAACAGCTGGCAGGTCAGCCCTGGCTTCCTCCCCAGCTCCACACTGCTCCTGGGTTAGGGCAGCAGACAACGTGCATGCTTTGGGGATGGGAGGAATGACAAGCGTGCTAGTGTGCGTGTGTGTGTTTTGGGGGTGGGAAATTAAGAGTTCCATTTTGGCCCTTGAATTAACATGCGGGTTTTTCACCCAGATGAAGACAATCGCATCAAAGTTGAATTTAAAAAATTATTTCTTTGATAATTTTCTTCTTTCCATTTTCTTTGTTTCTTTTTTTGGCTGGGATTCTTATTTTGTAGCTAATAGGCTCTCTAACTTGATTTTCTAATTTTCTTTTATCTTTCCTCTCCTTAGTTTCCCTTTTTCTTTTTTTTTCTTATTTCTTCAGACTCTTTATTGGTTTTTTGAAATTTATGCTATCATATAGTTAGTCTCCAAGAATTCATTTTTCTCTCTTCTTTTAGCATCTTGCTTGTTTGAAAAAATCACTATGTAATCTCTACAAATACAACTTAGAGTCATTTTTTTAAAAAGTTTTGAGTTCCCTGTTCTGTCTCCTTTTTCCTCTCCGAGTCCCTTTCTCCTCTCTCTCTCTCTCTCTGCTCTCTAGCTTCCATTCTCTCAAACGTCCAGTGGGCTTTCACAGGCAGCTCATAGCAAGAGCGGTGCAGGAAAAAGTCGGTGCGCACGGCAGGGCTTTGGGCTGCTTCTGCCGCTCGTAGGTCATCGGTCAGGACCATTTCCTGGGGGGACTTGCAACAGCCCCCCCAGGGGGTCTGGGGGTCTTTCTCCTGCCTGGGAGGTTTACGCATTCTGGAGGCAGAGTAGGGAAGGGGCTGCCTCTCATTTCCAGGTGTGGAGCACAGCGCCTAACCCCAGGGCCCAGAGGTTCTCCTGGGCAGAGCGGCTCACCGGGGAGGAGGGCCCCATCCTCAGGACCTAGGAAGCGGATGTCCAAGGTCCCGGGAGATGGAGCCTTATCTAGAAGGAAAGGCACAGGGGCTCTGGGTGGGCGTGTCGACTTGGCTTGAGGACTCCCTGACCCTGACCCATGGGAAGGGCATGGCCTGAGGAAGGCCAGAGAGGGGTGACACAGAGGCCTCAGGGGGTGGGCCACCTTCCGGCTCCTAGGAGACCCTGTTCTCACTGGGTCTGGGACAAAGGAGAGATTTTATGGCAGGGATGAAAGATACTTCGTTACATACCACTCCCAACCATTATTTTGAACCTTGTTTATATATTCCTGATCACTCATATACCATTTCACAAGCTTTAAATCATATGCAAGAGCATATACAGTACATTGATAAATTATCTATCGACCCCTTATCTGACTGATTTAATTCCCTTTCCTG
>JAQZBX010099620.1:0-11455 GCA_029593785.1 Cabassous unicinctus
CAAAAATGGAAAAGCCAATCATCAAATTTATATGAAAGCTTATGGGGCCCAAAATATCCAAAACCATCTTTAAAAAGAACAATAAAGATTGAGGACTCCCACTTCCCTATTTTAAAACTTGTTACAATGATGTAGTAATCAAAATATTATGATACTGACACAATGACAAATGTACAGACCAATGTAATTGAATTGAGATTTCAGAATTAAACCCTCACATCTATGGCCAATAATGGATGATGGATTAACTTTGAACAGGGTACTGAGTCCACTAAAAGGGAAAAGAATAGGCTCTTAAACCTAGAACCTGGGAAAACTGGATATCCACATAAAACAATGAAAGTGGATCCCAACCCTACACTATAATAAAAAATTAATTCAAAATTAATCAAAAACAGACATGTAAGAATCAAAACTATAAAATTCCTAGAAGAAAACAAAGGGAAACATCTTCAGAATCTTGATAGGAAATGGTTCCTCAGACTTTACATCAAAGACATGATCAACCAAAGAAAAAATAGGTGAGACTTATCAAAACTTTTGTGCATCAAAGACTTTATTATGAAAGAGAAGAGACAACCTATAGAATGGGAGAAAATATTTGGAAACTACGTATCTGATAAGGATTTAATATCCAGAATGTACAAAGAAATACTACAACTGAGCAACACACGGACAAACACGTCAATTAAGAAATGGCGAAATGAGTTGAACAGACATTTCCACAAAGAAGGTATACAAATTGCCAATAAGCACATGAAAAGATGCTTATCACTAGCCATTAGGGAAATGTAAATCAAAACTACAATGACATACAATTTCACACCACTAGAATGGCTTAAATTTAAAAAAAGAAACAGAAAATAACAAGTTTAGAAAAGGATATGGAGAAATAGGAGCACTCGTTCTTGTTGGTAGGAAAGTAAAATCATGCAACTGCTGTGGAAAAGAGTACAGTGATTCCTCAGAGAGTTAAGTATAGAATTACCATATTACACAGCAATTCCACTTTTAGGTATATTCCCCAAAGAAGTGAAGGCAGGGTCTCAAACAGATATTTACACACCCATGTTCATAGAGGCATTATTCACATTTGCCAAAATATGCAAATAATCCAAGTATCCATCAATAGATGAATGGAGAAACAAAATTAGTTATATATATACAATGGAATTTCAGCCATAAAAAGGTATGAAGTTCTGCTTAATGCCACAAAATGGGTGAACTTTGAAGACATCAATCTCAGGGAAATAAGTGAATTTCAAAAGGACAAATATTGAATGATATCACCCATATTAAATAATTAGGATATGCCAATTCACAAAATCAGAAACTAGAAAAAATTTACAAAGCACTAGGCTGGGAATAGTGAATGAGGATTTAATGCTTGGCTGATAACAGAGTTTCTGTTGGGGTTGATGGAAGAGTTTTAGAAATGGATGGTTGTGATGATAGCATATCATTGTGAAAGTAATTAATATACTAAAACTGTATATTTAATTAATTTAAATAGGTAATTATATATATATAAACAGAACATAATTTAAAAAAAAAAACAGATTTGGCCTTCATATGAACTGTAAAGTGAACTATGAATTATGGTTAATATAATAATATAATAGTATTTTCCATAAATACCACAGTAATGCAAATTGTTAATAAAAGGGAAATCTGCACGGACAGGGTTCGCTATCTGGGAACTCTGTACTTTCTACATGATTTTCTGTAAAAGTACAACTTCTCTAATAAAAACAAAAGATGTCAAGGTTAGAAGAGAAGTAATGCTGTTCTCAATATACCAGGAAAAAAATGCTGAAATAATTGGAGGAAGACCTCTCCTAAGAGAAAGGAAAGTCAAGAAAAGGTTTTAAGGAGGGTTATTCGACCACACCTGGCATTTATAAATATTCCTCTGGCTGCAATTTAAAAACAGGATTAAATTAGAAAGTATCATTCTTGCCAATGCAAGAAATATGGTTGCTTGGATTAGGAATGGGAGTTATGGAGATGAGATAACTAGAGAGATTTGCCAGATATTTAGGAAAGACAAATCAATAGTACTTTATAAATGATTTATTTGGGATGAGTTCATTCATACAACAATTATTCAACTCCACTAGGGAAACCAATCCAAGGATCGGACCAACTTTCTAAAATCCATCAAGTCACTGATACCTGCCCTTTATTCCTTCCTTTCCCAGCTTCAATTTTATGGTCAATTCCCTTGCCCCCACTTATTTTATTTTACTCAGTTTTCCAAACAACAACTCTAGTACAAGCCAACTCTTTGCTTACCCCACCTTGCACCCATGCAGCTATCTGTGTCTGGAAAAAAACACACAGCCAAATAGTCACACATTAAATTCATGTCCACCAACTCCAAATGGGCCCTTAATGGGCCCTGGCAATCATCCTATAGTTTCTTTTTTTTTAAAAAAGATTTATTTATTTTATTTTATTTATCCCCCCCTTGCTGCTTGTGCTGCTGTGTCCATTCACTGTGTGTCTTCTCTGTGTCTGCTTATCTCCCCCTTGCTGTGAGGTCTTGCCGCATCAGCCCATGGTGCCGCGCAAGCCGGCCTGCCCTCACAAGGAGGCACCGGGAAGTGAACCCGGGACCTCTCATATGGTAAATGGGTGCTCTATCCATTGTGCTACACCCGCTTCATGCTGTGAGGTTGCTGCATCAGCCCACTGCACCACTCAGGTCGGCGTGCCCTCACAAGGAGGCCTCAGGATGCGAACCCAGGGCTTCCATATGGAAAATGGGGGCTCTATCCACTGAGCCACACCCGCTTCTCATCCATCCTATAGTTTCTGAATCCATTCACCCTCCCAATTTTTCAGTCCTTCTCTTCCTCCCTCATCCTTAATCCCAGCCAATGTCCTTACTATGTATATTAATTTTAAAAATTAAAGCAGTTAGGGAAAGGTTAGCATAGATTCCCATTATCATATCTACCAACAAACATCTGTGCCTATATACACTAATTTCTCAACTAATAAAATAAATGAACCATCTTTATTCCAATGTGTGGTGGGCTAAAAATAGCCAAAACTTCATGGGTATTCCTCCTATTGACAAGTGGGTTCTATGTCCCTTCTCCTTGAAGCAGAGTGGGCTTGGTCACTTTAAGGCCAATGGAATATAGTGAGAGTGAAAGTGATATTTTCTGGACCCAGGCCTTTAGGTCCTAATAGTCTCCACTTCTGTATCTAGTAGTGCATGCTCATGAAGTCTGAGCTACCATGAAAGAAGTCCACTCTGAGATTACCAGGGGAACAAGAGGGACCCAGCTAAATCCAGCATTTCAACCATCCTCATTAATATGACAGACACATGAGTGAAACCATCTGGAGCCCTCTAGACTAGCCTAGCTGTCATTTGAAAAGCACAGTGTAGTCACAGTCAATGTGATGTGAAGCAGTATCATGCAGCTGAGCTCCTAACTGGCTTTAATATATTTCTCTTTTACTTATTTCTTTTTAACTTACTAATAACATGTGTATGTATTATGTTTAAAAAATAGGCTCCACAATGGTAAGAAATTTTAAATATGTTTTGCACTTCTTTATCCCAAAAGCCTAGGGTAATGGCAGACATATATAAATAGTCAATCTTTGGTTTCTTCTTTTCATGACTGGACAGATGATGGTGGAGAAGGACATGGTTTTCACTGATGATCATGAGTTCAGTATAGAAATTATTCAGTCAAAAGACATATAAAGCTTCCAAGAGTAGATGTAAAAATGTACATTGCATATAGTCTGGAGCTCAGAATGGACAAGGATTGCAATCTATATAATAAAGTAGTACAAAATGAGATGGCATTAAAAATACAAATTGAAAGGATTAATTACTAAGTGGAACTGAGAAACAATGCAAATTTTACAAATGTAGATTCTATTTTGTTTGTAAAACGCAGAGTATTCTGGTGGGTATGCTAAGGAATGTCACAATTAAAAGTCTCAGAAAGTTGGCTTCAGTAAAAATATAATTTTAATATTATATAATATCATAGGTAAAATTAAAAAGACAATAAACTAAGGAAACAGTTTGAATAAAAATTTGAGAATAAAGGAGTTAATGTCTTTTGCTATCAGTAGGTCTTATAAATCAAAATAACAAATAGTAACATTCCACCTATGGGAGCGGGGAGAAAGGCCATCTCAGCAAAGTATATTAATTTATATTTCAAATGAAAACAAAGTATGTGACTATTTTTATGCCTGCCCTGATTCTATTTTCCTCTTTCACTGATGGCTGTACCTCAACCCCTTCATTCAGAAAATATTCTTCCTCCAATATATAGTTATTTCAAGTCTGTCAATCTGATAACCCTAGGCCCTGTCCATAGTGGTAGGCTTGTGATACAGACCTGAGTCCATCAGAGGCATGGCATGGAGATAAAGCAATGTCATTTAGGATGCTTTAATTGTGGTTTATCTTTCTTTTTTCTATTGTGTTTTAATGTGGATACTAAGAAAGAAAATCCCTCCCTTTCCTCTGAGATTGTTCTGCTGGGATGATTTAAACTTGGAATTATTTGTAGCCTCTCCTCTCTCCTCACAACATACATAAAGTAATCCATGTTCAAAAGAAAATAATAAGACCAATGTATGAAGATAAACTCAGCTAAAGATGGTAGAGAAGGAAGAGAGAGAAGAGAGGAGAAAGAGAAAGGGAGCAAGTGAGAAAACAAAATCCAAGTGTGACACTGAGTGAATTCGGAGTCCATGAGTCTGTTTTCACCACTGAGCCAATAAATGCATTTTTATTGTATATATTTGGAAAAGTACAAATATACAAAATATCAATGAATTTTAAACAAGATTTTATCATTTTTTGCTTTCCCAGCCAAGAAATATTTTAATAAATTATCTCTTTCAGTAATTTGGGCAGGATAAAGTGATAGATGCAGGTATAATCTTTTGTGAGAAATGATAATATGAAAAAAGAGCTCAAAATATTATTATACTCTATTAATTCTATTAATCCATAAAATTTAATAATCTCAAATACAGACAAGAGTATATGCAAGGATTTTCAAGGCAGGGTAAAATATTGAAGATAATTTAAATTTCCTATAAAACAGAAATAGCAAAATTAGTTATAGTATAGTCATATTATTTAATAGTATTTCAGGCATTGAAAATTATATTGTAGTAGAATATTAAATAATGAGAGACAATTCTTAAAATGTAACATTCATCAAAGGGGAAGCCTAAAAAAATATAGAGAGCATAAAACCCAATTTAAGCATAGATAAACACTGAGAATAAATATATCAAAATATTTGTTGTAATTATCTACATATGGTGACCTACAGGTGATTTCCATTTTCCTATCTCTAATTTTCAAATAAATTTAATATAATGAGTATGTATTCTTTCTATTAGAAGAAAGAATACTACATTCCTATATAAATAAGGAAAAAATGAAATACTTCATATGTAATTGAAAATATAGTTTCCTTGGGATCTGAGATATATTTGTCAATATCATTTTGGTTGTAAGTAACACAAAAAGATTAAATAAACTTAGGTAAGAGGATGAAATTTTTAGTTCAATTAGTAACCAGATTGTGTGGAAGAAAAAAAGAAGTTAAATGTTCAAGGCAACTGGAACCAAGCACTTGAAATCCACTCCTTCTCTCATTGAATCCTATATCTTATTCTCTCTCGTATCATTTTCATTATCCAAGATAAGATTTGAGACAGCAGGAAATACCACTGAAAGCATTTTCCATATCTTGCAGCTCCAGCAGGAACTGAGATTTGTTTTCTCTCTACTGTAAAGTCCACACATCCTGGGGGGAAACTCACATTGGCCCATCTTGGTCCAGGGATCATACCTGTGCCATTCAAATGAGGGTAGGCAATATGTCATTATGAAACTCACATTGGCCCATCTTGGTCCAGGGATCATACCTGTGCCATTCAAATGAGGGTAGGCAATATGTCATTATGAATTTGGTCAAAGACCAACCTTTAACCAATCAGATCCTTGTAGAAAGGATCTATAAGAAGATATCATCTTCCAGTCATACTACATAATATGGGAGAAAGGAATATTTACCAGAAGAAGGAGGTTGTTGGTTGGAGCAGACAGCTTAGTAAATGTTGACTAAAAGGGTTTAGCTGTTTGAGATTATTTATAAATTCTCAAAACAGAGATTATGTTTGTATAAACTTATCTATTACTCTGGCTGTGATACCCTTTGAATTCATTAGATTCAGCTGACTTGCCTTGATTAAATTACCTTTTAAGATTAGGGCTTTGATTTGGCCATATCAGTAGGGCATGACTCGGATTGAGTCCCCCCTGCACCTTGGTTGACAGATATAAATGGACACTCACTCAAGAAGACACATGGAAGGGAAGAGAACTTGGTCATTTTGGTCCTGCCATCTGACAGAAAGAAGTTTCAAACAGCTAAAGCCCTGGAAAGAGTGATTCCATTCACATGATAGATTGCAGTGGAAGAGAACAGAGCAGCTAAGCAGCTGAGAGACTAATATAAGGAAGTCCTGAGAGAAAAGGGGGAGATTGCCCACCATCTTGTTTCAACATGTGGCAGATGACTTTGGTGAGAAAGTATCTCTTATGGTACCTGGATTTTGAATTTCCATGGCCTTGGGACTGTAAGCTTTTACCCAAAATAAATAACCTTTATAAAAGCTGACAGATTTCGGGTACTTTGCATCAGCACTCCTTCAGATGACTAATACAAAGGGGATATTTCTTTTTAGTAAATAGAATAGCCTTTGACAAGGTTTTACACCAAGTGACACAGAAAATCATCTGTTACAATGCAGTTGGGGAATACATCTTGTCATAATTGTACACTTCTCAGAAAGGCAGAAGGGAAAGGACTGGGAAGAGCAGGCTTTCTCTAAATGGACATACATAAACAGTGAAGAATTGGGGAATCCTTGTTATGACATATCGAATATTATTTCATCAATGGAAGAGAAAATCTAGTGAAATTGCCAATTTGCAAATACCACTTCTTCAAAACAAATTATGTGAAGGCTTATATTAATATCTGTTAGTAATCATTGATTATATATATGTGTATGTATTCAAAGTATCCCAGAAAGGATTCAGGAAAAAAGAAATAATATAATGACATTGGAAAATAAGAAAAGAAGGCAAATAAATTATCAAGTAGGATAATTTACTAGATAAAATAAGGATCACTTAAATACAATATTATCATTCTTGTAATGGAACAATATGTAGTATAGCAGTGTCACCAGATTTTCTGAGGGGAGGGAGAGGGAAGAATGGGGCATTTTGGGAACATTGGAATTGGTCTGCATGACATTGCAAGGATTGATACAGGCCATTATACCTTTTGTCAAAACCTATAAAATTGTGTGGTGCAAAGTGTGAACCATAATGTAATCTATAGACCATGGTTATTAGCAATACTTCAATATGGGTTCATCGATTTTAACAAATGTATAACACTAATGAAAGATGTTGTTAATGGGGGAAAGTGTGGAAGGGGGAGGGGTGAGGTATATAGGGATCCCCTATATTTTTGATGTAACATTTATGTAATCTAAAGCTTCTTTAAAAACAGTAATAGTAAAGTCTTTACAACTATATGAAAAAAATAAAGAAAAAAATTTTTTACAATTGTTCCATAAAAAAAGGCATTAAGAATGTTAATAAATTAGTTAAGATATATGGAATAGTATAAGGTACAGTGTCTTTAGAACAAAGTATCTATCTGAGAGTGATCCTTGATTGCTAGTTGTTGAAAAGGGTATAAACGGTAACTTCTGACTCTATTGATGCAAATCTCTCATTCTTTTAGAAAGGAATAAATACATATAAAATACTTCAAAATTAAAACATAACTTGTAATCACTGAAATGAAACAAATGCAAAAGAAGTAGACTTAAATCAGTAAATGGTAGAGTAGGAACCTGGCTAGTGACATATGTAAAATAAAATGTGTCAATTTATTTGAAGTCAATCAGCATTTACTTGCATATCCAATTCTGTGACAGTGAAGACACTCAGGTTTGAAGACCAGACCACAGTAAATTCAGCAACACAATGTCTCCTGTGAGAAAAGCGATTGGCCTTAACTTGGAGATACTTTTTTACTGGACTACATGCTTCCTTCCACTATAGGCAGCAAAACAATTTCTCAGTTAAGATTTTATTTATTTTATTTTATTTTTTTTAAAGCTACTTAGATTATAGAAATGTCACATAAAAAATATACGGAATTCCCATATGTCTCGCTCCCCACAACTCCAACATTTTCCCAAATTGACAACATTCGTCTTTAGTGAGGTACATTCATTGAAATTGATGAGCACATTTTGCATCATTGCCACTAAGCGTAGATTAAATTTTACATTGTAGTTTACACTCTCTCGCACCCCATTCTGTAGTTATGGCAAGATTTATAATGGCCTGTATTTGTCATTGCAAAGTCATTTGGGACAATTGCCAAGTCCAAAAAATGCCCCATATTACAACTGTTTTTGCCTCTCCCTGCTCTCAGAACCTCCAGTGCCCACTGCCTCCACATCAATGATATAATTTCTTCCATTGCTAGAATCAGAATAAGTCTATAGTAGAATACCAATAAGTCTATTTAAGTTCTTAGTTCATTCCCCAATCCTGAGGATTCTGGGATGGTGATGCCCATGCTACCTCTAATTGATAGGGAGCTGTGATTATATAGGGGTGATGGATGGGAATTTCTTGGTTGCAGTTGTAGACTCACATCCTTAGGATGATAGTTGTCCATTTTCACTTCAATGTTAGTTGTCTCCAATGAACTGGAGAGTAGGTGTTGCAAATCTGTTGAGATTCATGGCCCAGCTGGAACATGGACAGCCCAATGATTTAAGTCTCTTGGAAGTACACCTACAAACTCAGGTACTAATTATAGGTTCAAATAGAAGGACAGAAGAGCCATGTGTAGGGAAATCACAACAGAGTCCAACTCTGTCATTCTTGGGAGCATAAATTCCAAAGTATGTCTCACTGGCAAGCCTCCAAACTCCTGAGCTATCTGCCCTGACTATAGTGTCTGGATGTCTCCAGAGCCTCCAGGAGTCCTGCTATTTGGGTTGGTATATACTTTGGCAGTCAATGAGAACCTGCTGAGACGTGCATTAGCATAAACTCTGGAATCACCTCCTGACTCACTTTTAAGTCTCTTAGCCACATGAACTCATTTGTCTTTACATTTACCTCCTTTTGATCACGGTCTTTTTCCAGTTGCATTGCTAAATGGTACTTGGTAGTAATCCCTCGGTGCCAGAGAGGCTCACCCCAGGAGGCATGTCCCACACTGGGGGGAAGGTAATGTGTTTATATGTTGAGTTTGGCTTAGAGAGAGGCCACATTTAAGCAACAGAGGCTCCCAGCAGGAAACTCTTAGGCACCCTATAATGAAAGGCAAAGTTCCCATTTCAAGATTAAAAGTCCATATGCACAGTCATCAATATCAAGGGCCTGTCAATGGATCATCTTCCTTCACTAGTCATTGCCCTTGTATTCAGGATTTTTTCTGATCCATTAGAGAATGTGGCAGAGCTCCCCAGAATGGGAATTTGATATTCCTTCAGTTATTGTATGAAACTCCATTCACTGTGACAAAGCCCCATGAACATTTAAATACATTTATATGCCTTGTATATATGCCTATGTGACCTTCTTCTCATGAATCCCCTGTCATTGGCACCCCACACCAATGATCCTCCCCTGCCACAGTTGCAACCCTTCTGTTAAGATTTTTAAAAAAAACAATGCAATTATAATTGGGGATGCCAAAATATCAGTAACATACTTAAAATTTCCTGATATGAAATAATAGAAAATGCAGTTACTCCAAGTCCAGGAGAATACTTCATAAAGCCTTTGTTATTTAAGATATATTTCAGAAAATAATAGGTTGGCTGCATAATCTCTTCATTGCCATCTTCATGTCTTTATTCCTGAATGTATAGATGAATGCATTCAGAAAATGAGTGAGAACTATATCAAAAACAACTAGGAATTTATTTACATGTGATGTGGGGTGAGGCCAGGTATAAACAAAGATACAAGGACCAAAGAACAAAGTCATCACCATGATATGAGATGACAAAGTGGAAAGGGCTTAGATAAGCCTCCTGAAGAGTGTTTCCAAACAGTGACCAGGATAGAAATATAGTACATAACCAAAATGACAAATGATCCCAGAGCTATAAACCCACTGTTGACTGTGACCATGAACTCTAGTCTGTAGGTGTCTATGCAGGCAAGTTTGATGAACCAAGGAAGGTCACAGTAAAAGCTGTCCAACACATTCAGGCCACAAATGGCAATTTTATAACAAAAACCAGTTGAGTCACAGAGTGGATCAAGCCAATTATCCATGCAGAATCCAGAAGCAAAATACACATTTTTTTGGCTTATAATAGTCAAATAGTGGAGAGGCTTACATATGACATTGTATCTGTCAAACGCCAAAGCTATGAGCAACATCATCTCTGTGCCACCCATGATGTGGAGGAAGGAGATCTGAGTGATGCAGCCTCCAAAGGAGATGGGTTTGTGCTTTCTGTAAAGGTCATAAATCATTTTTGGAGAAATGACTGAAGAAACACCCAAGTCATTAAAGGAAAGATTGGCCTACAAAAAGTACATTGGGTTGTATAAGTAAGGGTCAGAGGCCACCATGACCACAATGAGGGTGTTTGCAAACATGCTTGCCAAATAAAATATGGAGGAGAACACAGAGAAAAGAAGTTGGATATCCCAAGAATCAGATATTCCCAGGAACACAGATTCTGACAACATTGAGTGATTCGCTCCATCCATTGATTTATCAGCTGAAATGTCTCCAGTGTTACCAGATATAAGATAATAAAGAGGAAAATAAAAATAAAATGACAGTAATGCCCCAGAATAATAATGATTAATAATTCTAGGATATTCATACTGTGAAACTATATATCCTCTCAATTCCTTCTCAGGTGACATAATCACTACATAAGCAGTTTACTTATGTTCACCTTAGCAGTTGAGTCACTCACACATGCAATATCCCTATCATCATGGCCTCCCAAAATTATTCTTCACTTTTAAAAAGGAATGTATGAAATATAGAAATATGGAAACATATTATATGTGTATGGTACAGATAGAAGGATCAGGGAAGCTGGTGCATTATAAGACAAAAAAAGAAGTATCTGAAACAAATGGTCTCATTTCACAGAACTCACAGGTTCTATTCTTGACTTGCCCATGAATGTTTTTCAAGTATTAAATCTGTCTCTCCTCTAAACATCACCTCAATTCATTCTCACATCATTACCAAAAAATCACATTTGCAATCACCCAAAGCCACAGAAAAGGGATGAATATAATAGAATCTGCTATAGGCCTAAGAGGTGACTGAAGAGTACTACAGGACAAAGGTTCTGTGGTCAC
>JAQZBX010099621.1:0-11456 GCA_029593785.1 Cabassous unicinctus
AATCAACCCAAGTGTCCATCAAACGATGAATGGAAAAACAAAATGCAGTATATACATACAATGTAATGTTATTCCACCGTAAACAGGAATGAAGTTCTGATACATGCAACAACATGGATGAACCTTGAAGACATAACATTGAGTGAAATAAGCCAGACACAGAAGGACAAATATTGTATGATCTGATAGTAATTAATTCATAGTCAGAAACTAGAATATAGGTTTATCAGGGGCCAGGATGGGGGTAGGGAATGGAGAGTTAATGCTTGAATTATACTGAGTTCCTATTTGGGTTGGATTGTAAAGTTTTGGTAATGCATGCTGGTGATGGTAGCACAACATTGTGAAGATAATTAATAGCATGGAATTATTTATTTGAGTGTAGTTAAAAGGGAAAATTTTAGGTTGTAAATATGTTACTAGAATACATAAACAAAGGGCTGTACCACATATTGAACCAGATGGACCATAATTAATAGGATAATTACAAAAATGTTCTTTCATGAATTTTAACAAATGTACCACATTAATGCAAGGTATAAATAATAGGGTGGTAATATGGGAACTCTATTTTATGGATGATTTTTCTGTAAACTACAACTTTTCTAATTTAAAAAAATGAGAAAAGAAAACAAAACAAAACAAAAAGAAACAGTTACTAAAATTGTGTGTCATAGGAATGCAACAGAAATCGGCCCACGAATCATGAGGGATTTTGCCCAGGGCATTATAGAAATGGAATTTATATGGCTTGGAAAGTCTACGTGGACAGTAACAAAACAAACTACCGATAACCCAAATAGAAATGGGATCAAATCCAGAATAAGCAATACTACATTAATTTCAAGCTGGATAAAGATTAAAAACAAAAATTTAAAAAAAAATTTAAAAAAAACACCATGGCACTAGCCTGGTAGAGGGGACAGAAATAGACAGTAAGTAAATCTTTTATTTATGCATTTCTTTAGAAATCCCTCATTATGTCAACAGACAAATCCATGTTGAGAACACGTGTGTTATGAAGAGAAATACCTTTAATCTTCAAAATCAGTAGATTTAAGAATATTTCAATTACCGGCTGCTATGAACGTGGTGAAAAGAATCCAAATGCATGAAATGACACATTTCCAACATAAATGCCAACTCAGGGAAACCTTGAAAGAATGATCTGACTGCTCTCCTCATCCACGTAAGAACTAGAAGGGGACCTAGTACTAGCTCCACCAAGTCTCTCTCGGGAAGGGTATAGAATGTCCTGCTGCCAATCTCAACTAGCAAATTCAGGGTGGTATTTGTTGACATAGCTTACATGAACAATGTGGACTGGGAGCCCCCCTTCATTTCTGCTAATGGAAAGGAAGCATGCAAACCAGATTCCTATTTGTTTCTGTATTACTTTAACAATCATTAAAAAAGTGTATCCTACAATCCCACAGGAAACGGGGAGATATGTTTGGGGAAGGTTGAGGAAGTTGTGTCCCACATCAAAGGAAAGTCGCCCTAGCGCACACTGCTCACATATGGACCACCCCTACACTCTGATAAAATAAGACCATCACGGCTGAACGTGCCTCTTCTCTCCTTTGAGATTGACCTCAGTTTCAAAAATTGGTGAGGATGAAAGATACGAGACACTGATTTTCAGTTATTTTCAGAATCTACACACCAGCATTCCTGCGGATGCTCCCCAGGGCTTCATCAAAACATATCGAGGAGCCAGGACTGCATTTGCACGTAGGCTGCATATAGCTTCCATCTGCCAGCAAAGGCTAGACAACATATGATACCAGAATACTTTCAAATAAAAACACTTTACTGTTTCAACTGAAAATTGTCATTTCTTGACTTTTATATTCCTTGGCATTTCTCATCCCCCCACTTTAGCACCGGTTTCCTATATTGGTAAACAAGTACCACTGGAGTAGGAAGGTGGGGAACAAGTACGAGAGACACAGCTACAGGAAGGCCATCAGAGCTGAGCAGACTGGAGAGGAGCCCTCCTGTGCATCTGACGACTCAATCAGGGCCAGTGGCCAAGGCTACCAGAAATTAAACTAGCGGAAAAAGAGAAGTATATGGTCTGGAAAAGCATATGCTCTAATGTAAATCCGCCTGGGTAAATCATTCGTGACTCAGCCTCGTGCGAGTGTGAAGAGCATGAGTGAATTCACCTACCTGATGCACAGTGGACAGAATGAAAACGCTGAGGCTCCATCCTGGACCACACACTTTGGTGGCTGGCACAGCCACCACCCCTCCCAACCTGATGGGGTCCTGCCTGATGCATCAGCCCCTCTTTGTACCTGAAAGCTCTAACACTGATGGGGGTGAGGTGGCGTGAGGGCAGCACTGGAACTATATGGTGTACTTAACAGGAGACCAGAAACCTGGTTGATAAGTCATGGCTCGGCCACTTTGCCGCTGTGACCTTGGACAACTCAGTGAACCTCCCTGGACTTCAGTTTTTACATCTGTTCATTTGCCAGCCAGATTATAGCACAGGTTTTAAGAAGCTATAGGGATACAGAGGATAACTTCGGGAGCTCCAAAGGTGAGGGGCCCTCATTTGCTCAGATCTGCTTTATTATACTGAGATGCCTGTTAAGATTTATTGCATTAAAAAATTTTAAAAAGGTTTCATTGCTAACAAAAGTTTGAAAAAATATTCCTTCACTAGCTATCCTGAAGCCCCCCTATTCTAATCTAGACTTGGCAATAAAATGTGATAGTCCCAAACTGACTGGCCTGGAAGCACTTCAGAGAGCTGCACCTGGCTACAATGGCCCTGGGTACCAAGCATGTCTCAGGCCGTCTGCTTCACTCATGCTTGTGAAGCTGATAAGTCCTGCCCTGCCCAGAAGAAACAGTCCACTCCCCGGACAAGCAAGATACATTTCCACTTAAAGGAGAATTGAAGCAAAAGCACACAACTCCTGCCAAAAAACAACTCAACTATGTGTTTGAACATCTGTGAAAGAAATTTCTGAAGATTCTCCCAAACCGTCTGGATAAATCCAGGGTCCTTGATGTAAAGGAGGCCGTGGCTTAAAGCATCTCTAAAGGTGGGCAGAGGTTAGGGGACAATTTCCCTAAAGACTAATAGTCGAGAGAAGATAGTTGTATAAAAAAGCCTTGTAATAAAGAGCATTGTCTTGCCGGCCATATATGGAAATGAGCAGACTCCCTGCCTCCAGCCACCTCTCCATAGGTCTGTCTTCAAGGTTAGTGATCCTCTTTGGCTTCACCCAGCAGCAGCTCCCAGGACACCACACAAAGTCTGCAGCCAGAATGGGGCCTGACTCTTATGAGGTGGCTATAAAATATGCTTCTGGGTGAGTTATATAAAAATTAAAGGACTCTTGCTTAAGTGTTTCCTTCTTGCCATGTTGCTTGGCACTTGCCTCAATACTTTCTTTTTCTGTCCTCACAATAGGTCCCTGTGATCCTCACGGCGCCCTGCAGGAAGGCACCGTTTTAGAGGCACAGTCTATTATGACTGATTAGACTACCCTTCTTGGGGCCTGCCAGAGAACAAAAGTTCCGTTTTCTTTTCTGGACCTCATGAAGTAAACAGTGACTCCACGGTTAGTACCAGGTGAAAAGCACCATTTACCTTCTATGGAGAGCATCTGCAGCTGGAGGGCTACTGACTCCATGATGGCCCGACAAAACCAGTTTTCTGGAGTGTTCTGTGGTTGTTGGGGTCTATGATATTTTTTCTATAGGTGACTAGACATTTCCTACATATATACTAAATGGCAGCCGTGACAGAAGCAGGTCCCTCTGACTTGGTTGCTGGCTCTCAAGTCTCTTTGGAGTTTAAAAATACAATCTAAAAGAAGCATTCCAAAACTAAACAACTTTGTCTCACTCCACTGAAATAAAAACTAACGAAAGCAAACAACTGACTGTATTCTACAATCTATTCAACCCTCCTTCATCATAGATTAAAAAAACCTTTAGATCAGTCTTGGACTGGTGGACATAGGATTATGAGCCAGAGGTTTCATCCACAGAACACTGAACGCCCTTGTGAAAACGTCAGTCACTTTTCCAGATGTTTCCAAATATCCAGATGTTTGGCACCAGGCAGGCAAAGCATCCAGATGGTTGTTTTACTTTCCATGCATATATTTTGCTGTACTGAGAGTAAAGAATCCTGACATAGAGACAAAGGGCTAGTAAAATCCCCAAAAGGACAACTCTGACACACCACACTTTAAATGAAATGTGTTTTTATAACATCCCATCCCCCCCCCCAAAGTATAACTTCATTACCTTCTAGCAAGGAAGGCTCCAAAATCTCTGCTGAAAACTACAGTGTCTCATAAATGATATCTGCCAGAAATATTCTTAACGACCAGCTGGATCCTCTCCTCCTCCAATGTAAGACTCACATCTCCTAGTCACCAAGAAGGACAGACACAGATGCTTTCGAGGTTTCCATTCCTACTAGAATACCAAAATACCTTCTAGTTCGACAAGAGAGACTGGTATCTACATAACTGCCTGCAGCCTAAATGATGAAGTCTTCCCTCATCTTTGGGAGGCCTTACCAGTCAGGCCCTTTTCAAACACAAAAGGGCCTAATGCTATTCTTTCTTTTCATTCATTTTTCCTCACAGCTTCATCCTTTCCTAATCCCAGTTACTCAGGCAGAGAAAGGGAACGAAAATGACAACACTTTCTAGTCACACATTGTCTCAACTACAGCAATAGCATACGGCTGGAGCTTCTTCAAGCCTGTGGCGTTTTTACCACAGAACTCGGGACCTGCTTGGGACGCAGATGTCAACCCATGCTCCCCTCACACCTGAATCAGAACAAATAAATTAAATCAAAGGTGTGCTATGAGTTCAGAGTCTTTGAAGACAGGGACTCTGATTGAAAAAAGACCTCAGGCCAACACCAGGCCAGTGCCTAAAGCTTGCCCAACTCTCATTTCATAACCTCTACACTTTCTTCTGTGTTCTGCCCCAAACGCACCCTAAAACCTATTCTGGGTATTAATCAGGAGACCCTTGTCCTTAGCTAACTGTAACCACTTCCACCCTGCCCAAGATGATAGACAATGATATATGGGCAGCAGTTCTTAAAAGGTAGTTCTCCAACACCAAGGATATTGAGGCCCTTTTTTATAGGGTCTCTAAGGCAAAAATTATTTTTTATAATACTGTTACTTGCCTTTATCACAGAGTGGACATTTGCATTGATGGTGCCAAAGCAAATGGTGGGTAAAATCTTGGTGCCTTGGCACAAATCAATGCATTAGTATCAAATTGTGCTAGGAATCATTATATTCTTCACAGCAATGCCTTCTCAGTTAAAATAATTTTTTTAAAAGCCAGTTTCACTTAAGAATATACTTGATGAAGCAGTAAAACACATTTTATTAAATCTCAACCCTTGAATACACACCTTTTTAATATTCTATATAATGAAATGGGAAGTCTGCATAAGGCACTTCTGCTGTATATTGAATTATGGTTGTTCAAAGAAAGGCATTTCTATGCTCGATTTGCAAGATGAACTAGCCACTTTTTCATTTTTACTTTAAAGAACGACTAAAAAACTAAAGCTATTCAGACTTACATGTTTTAAAAACATTTTCTTGAAAATGAATGAACTGAGCCTTTAACTTTAAGGAAAACAACTGTGAATAATATTTGTTGCCAATGATAAAATTTGAGCTTTCAAGTGAAAACAAAAATTTTGGAAAACGAGTATTCACCTCTGTGAGCTTGATTGCTTCCCAATACGTAAAGACTTTTCTGATGGCACTGGTGGGTATGATTTTTAAAATATTGTATTATGAAATGTGTCACTATATAGAAGATTTGGGTAATTCAGGGAAGCAATATTTCCCAAATGACCACTGCATGTTGTTATAAAATCATGAATCCACTCAAGGTGCAAGACAAATAGATTTTAATATAACAGAGCATCAAAAGTTCACTGACATGGTGTCAGATTCCACATTACAACGAATCTTTAAGAAACTACTACTTATCACATTTTCACATAGTATAGTATCAAAGAAGAATATCCACAATTATCTGAAAAGGCTACTAAAATACTCCTTTTTCCATCCACGTATCTGAGTGGGGCTGGATTTTCTTCATATACTTCAACCAAAACAATAAAACTGACTGACTGCAGAACCAGGGATGAGACTCCAGCTCTTTACTATTAAGCTGAACCTTAAAAGACTTACGAAAATATAAATGCCACTATTTGCACTATTTTTTTTTAAGTTTTGGAACACAGTTATTTTTATGAAAATAAATTATACTAATATGCAATGAGTTTATGATTTTTGTAAAGTTTTGTTTTATTCATTTATTTTTTTAGGAGGTACCGGGGATTGAACTCAGGACCTCATACATGTGAAGCAGGCACTCAACCACTGAGCTACACCGGCTCCCTGAGTTTACGATATTTTTAAAGGAATAAATGCATTTGAAAAATTTTTATTTTAATTTTTAATTACAGATTCTCTATTGGTATTTACTATATCAATTATACATGTGCATAAGCAAAAGCTCTTTGGGATCCAAAGTAATTTTTATGAGTGCGAAAGGGGTATGGAGACCAAACTGTTCAAAACTACTGGGTTAGGAAATAACCTCTTTATTTCTACAAAGATGATGAATTCTTAAAAGCCTAAAACATGAAGAAGCAAATAAATGGATTTCTAATAGTAAGATTTCTTACAATATTGTTTGGGAGTCAACCACATCATATAAAGAACTACTGCTTCTACCTCCCCACAAAGATGAGGCCACACTACTCAAAGACCAGATGGCTTTTTCCCTGCCTGGAAAGAAGCCCTCTACCAGTTTACAAGGAAGAAAAAAGAGACTTCTTTTAGGTTATGCTTAGCAAGGCTTTAGAGTCCTTGGCATTCATCAGGTTGGGTGGGAGCAGTCCCAAGGTATTCCCTGCATGCCCCACCTAGATTCATTACCAGAAGCCAAAAGAATAGTACATTTCAAGCAAGAATACGAGAAAGATGCAGAACAGCTCCCTTCTACAGAATTTGTAGAACATGCATTCACCAAAGGTTAGGGAGAAGCAGCCTCAAGGAATCCATCCAAGTAACCTGGGACACCTGACACACAAAAGTATCAACCAACCAAGAACCAGTACACAGGGGGAAAAAATTATCATTTACTAATGTACTAAATACATCCTTGATACCTACACCACATAAAATATCCTATTTGCTAGGTTTTAGCTATTTCTGGAAAACACTTCAAAATGGAAAATTCTGTGTTGTTCTTAGTGGTGTACTCATAAACTTGGACTACCACATGTGTTCCTGGTGCAATTACTGGTGGGGAAGGGGCCCTCATTTTCCATGGCTAAAACCAAACTCCTGAAACAAAACAGAGCCTATGACTCACATTAGCATGATTGGCCATTTCTACTCTCCAGTGACGCAGAGCTGAGGAGGGAAGTTCTGCCAGAGAGATCAACTTCATGATAAAGGGTGACGGACAGTGATTGTTGGAACCTAATCAGGAACCGCTGAGCCATTTTCTTCTATTGAGCGTGTCTCAGCCAATTGTTCTGAATGAAAATGAAGTATGACCATATATCATTGACAGATTGATCTAGAGAACGAAAGAATTGGGCAGGAGCCATAAGCTCTACTGCAGTGAAAGGGATGAAGAATGGCTGTTGAACTACAGTGGGCAGAAAAGAGTTTGGAGTATGATGGAGGAGCTGGGATATAAAGTCCAAATGATGACTCGAAAGCCCAGTCTTTCAAAACCTGCACAGACCAGGACGCTTTCGCACATCGGCGCCCATTAGTTTGCCTGGCACTTCTAGCTCAGTTTCTGGTTATGGAAGCAGCAAGGTATTGTGACACCTTGCAGATATTTTTTAATGAGATTTGGCTGAAGAGACTGATGTAGCCACTCTAGGAGGTAACAGAGGAAACAAGGGGCAAATGTGATAGTTTAATCTTAAAAGTCCCAGTGATCTACTTTCAGCTGGTTACCATCCTATCAACTGGCCTTGGACATGTTAGTCTTCATGGGTTTTTTGTTTTGTTTTTAAAAATGAAGTCATTTATCATTTTATTATGTAGCTATCTTATTTTCATATCTGCAGTTGAAGAAACACAAAGTTTCTTAGATGGAACTATTACATAGGCAAGTGTATACACAATTTTATATAGAATTATAAAACTGTAGTGGAAGGGATAGAGAGACCATGTGACTAATTTTTCACCTAAAGCAGGAAGCGGAGCCACAAGATCCCAGGCCAGTTAACCTCTTATCCTCTTCACCATCCCTTTGTGCTACCATTGCCTATCTCCTCTGAGCATCCTTCGGGCCCACTCCAGCCTGCCTCCTTCCTCTGTTCCTTGTAAAGGGCCATTCCCCATGGCATTCACCTCTTTAGTTACAAGCCCCTTCTCTACTTGGATTACACACACACATACACTCAAACGGTATCCCCAGCCAATCATGTCTAACCCTATTTGCTATCTTCACTTCACAACCAAGAATCTGACCTTGGGCATTTTACAATCATTAAAAACTGAATTTAATAAAATTTCATTTTCTTTGTTTGAAAAAAATAATCCCTAGATCATATTTGTTCATCAAGGTTGGACTACTTTGTTCTTAATTAAATTTACATTATTTGGATAGATTCTTATTCTCATTCTATGTGTTGTAGATCACCCTGTCTCTGGCTCACTTTTCTCCAATTTTTTGGTTTCACATCCATTGCCATGGCCATAAACTGGCTCCAGGGCCCAGCAATTTAACACCAGAACTACCTATCTTCCAACCTCCAGCATCTCTCCCCTCTGATATATTTTACGCAGAGTAATGATACTCTGCCTTTCTCAGATTCCCAAAGAAACAAACGAAATACATATAAAAATACCTGATAAATAATAAAGTACTATGTAACTGAGTTCCTTCCTTTTTTCTTTTACCTCCAACTTTTATCTATCTTCCAGTTGAGGTTTTTAAAATTATAGGTTTCAAATCTCACCTCCATTACATCCTCAGAACCTTAATCAGATTTCCTTCTGTCATGCTTTGTTCTATAACACAGGCCCCAGTAAGGTGTCTTCCCTTGTTAACCAGCACATTTATTCAGGCTTATAATATTCCTTAGATTTCATACCAATTTCCTCTTCTGTTCCCAGAATACTCTCCACCAAATAAGTCTCTTCCTTCCTTTATAGTCCTACTCAAGACCTCCCTCTCCCTTTGGGTGGCATACAAGCAGCCCAGTCAGGCAAGACTTTCCCCAATAATTTCAAATGCTCCATAATCTACCAAATCTATTATAACCCCAAAATTGAGGGTAGGTATGGACACCATAGAAAGTGCTTGGTATGTGATTACATGTCATGGAAGGTTGTATATGACCTTTGGAGTTAAATGGATTAGATTAAAAATCCCAGAAGTGCCAATTACTAGAGTATATCAATAAGCCCATTTACTCTGAACTCCTTTTCCTTATTTCTATCTTCATAGGGTAGATCTGAGAGAATTACTGCCTTCATGGCACTAAGCAAACATTATATGGTAGCGTTACTATTTCTATATATGTATATACCTTGTTTATATATATGTAATAACAAACATACTGGCTAATGTTTACAATCCGGAAGAAAATGGAATAGATTCATAACTGTGCTCATGTTTTGTTTCTGAAGGGATGGTTTGCTAGTTTAAAAGAAACCAATCATACAAAACACTTATGTGTTGATATGGGCCCCAAACACATAAAAATGTGCTTATGTTTTACAAGTACGTAAATTTCAAGTGAAATTTGAACTTGACGCACACAGAGTCAAGTTCAATAAACATATTTATTGTCGATACATCTAAAACTTTAGTTTAAATTATAAGGAATAAAAATATAAACAAACACAACTTTTGAAGTTTTGAATTACTGTCCTCTTACTGCTGACCTAGCATATATTTATTTGGTCCTTCATCAAGCACCTATTGAGGACAGTCCAGTCTTTCTCAAGACAACAAACTTTTGTGGAACAAAAATCATGTCTTTCATTTGTTATCAAACTCCCATGATCCTATAACAATGCTTTTCCATGGTAAGAAACAGACGTTCCATAGACTTTTGATTTTGTTTTCCAGTTTTGAAGAAAAGGTGGTCAATAATCAATGCCTTTATTTCTGAAGAAACACTATACAAAAGATAAATGAGCATTCTTTTCTTTTGTGTAGAGAAAACTGGCCACATAAAACACTATGAGGGAAAATGTGACCCAAGATAAGAGGGACATTGTAGCTATATGAAGCATTACTATTTTTTGAACATTACAGCAACAGAAATGAACACTAAAAACATAGAAGCAACACTGCTATCCCAAATCCTTTACATTTGTTTCCCTTTACACTTATTACTATGCATAAATACATCTTCATGCAGTTACTCATTATATATATATCCATATACATACACCCATATATACATATATACAACATGATTTATCTTATCCTTTTTCCTAGTTAACCTTATAACACAAGCATTTTCATAATTATTTTAATGGTCATATCTGAATCTGGAAGCTTATTTAATTAACCCACGTTTAAAGCAGTTCTATGTCTGGGGCTTAGCACTTGATTTAATAGCCACTAAAATAACCTATAAACCAGAATTCTTTGACATTGAAAAACAAGTATTTCTATTTTCACTTAATATAAAAACTACCTTAAAAAGCAGCTAGAACAAATAAACACATCTTTACAAGTCACGGTAGAAAACGGGAAAAGAATAGGGAGGCAGTTCCTTCAAGCAGGAAAAAGAAACCAAGGTCATATTAATCTACAGAAAATAAATAAATAAACCTAGAATGGCCACCAAATCTTGACAGGAGACTGTAAATTTACATTCTAATCCTTTTCAGAATTGGTGATGATATTACCAAAGCTGTAACAGTAGAATTACCAATTCTCTAATCAACTCAGAGCAGAGTGTTTCATATTGTCCTTATGTACCTTATAACAAAAACAACATCAAAATATCAAAGAATCACTCCCCAAGTGAAAGCTCCATGTTTAGGGAGCAGTGCCTGCCGGATTCAGGGTTGAGTGGGGGTTTCAAGTAACAGTTCTCTCTTGCTTTCTTTCAGGGTCCTCCATTGTTACCTTCCAAGATGATGAGATGAAGTCACCTAAGCCAGCTGTTTTAGTTGGTAAAGGAAACAAGCTTTAGAAATGGTCTTTTTACATAAACAAAAATAAGAAGGAAGTGACACCCTATTTTTAAAAGGGGGGCTTGCTATCAGTGAAATAGAGGATGGGGCTCCTTATTATATAAAATTTCACTCAGGCTTGTGGAGAGCGGGGAGGGATGTAATTAAAGTCAGGCTGAGAAATAAGGTATCCCCTGCAAATGCCCACCAGATAACTGGTCAATCCAGTATTCTCGCGTACTTTTTTTTTTTTTTTTCA
>JAQZBX010099622.1:0-11456 GCA_029593785.1 Cabassous unicinctus
AAAAAAAAAAAAACATGAAGAAATGCTCAACATCACTTATGATTAGGGAAATGCAAATCAAAACTACAATGAGATATCATTTCACACCTATCAGAATGGCCACTATTAAAAAGACAGAACTACAAGAGTTGGAGAGGATGTGGAGAGATAGGAACACTTTTTCACTGTTGGTGGGAATGCAAAATGGTACAGCCACTATGGAGGACTGTTTGGCAGTTCCTAAAGAAGATGAATATGGACTTGCCACATGACCCTGCAATACCACTACTGGGTATATACCCAGAAGAAATGAGAACAGTGACACAAACAGACATCTACACACCGTTGTTCATAGCAACATTATTCACCATTGCCAAAAGCTGGAAACAATCCAGGTGTCCATCAACAGACGAATGGATAAACACACTGTGATCTATTCACATGATGGAATATTATGTAGCTGTAAGAAGAAATGAAGTCAGAAAGCATATGACAACATGGATGAACCTGGAGGACATTATGTTGAACAAAGCAAGCCAGACACAAAAGGACAAATACTGTATGAATGCGTTACTATGAACCAAATATATTGTGTAACATTTTGTTTGATTCAAAAAAAATTTTATATGTATCCATTACATTTAATTGAGAAATGTATATATTCATTCACCTGTGTTTACTTTTTAGTTTTTAATTGTTTATATTTTCAATTATTTAATGTGCAAAATAAAGTAAAAAAAAGATATTTAAAAAATAAAGGAACATAAGAGAAAAAAAAAAAAGCAGCAGCTTTTCTAGTTTCAAAGAAAAATCATGGTTGGCATTTTTATTGGGAATGCATCAACTTGGAGTCGTTGGGATTAACTTGGGAAGAACTGACATTTTTATGATCTTGACATAAAAGTCTGCCTTTCCATTTGCTAAAGTCTTATTTTGTGTCCCTTAGTAACATTTCAAAGTTTTTCCCTGTAACCCTTGTACATTTCTTAAGTTTATTTCTAGAAATTTCATCTCTTGTTGTTGTTGCTATTGGAAGTTAGGTCTTTAATTACATTTTCTAACCCAGTTAATTTTAAGTATGAAAGCTATTGGCTGGCTAGCCAATACTTTTAATATAATTATGGTACTAGCCTGCTTTCTAAATTATCATTTTTAGCAAATTTGATTGTGTTTTCCAGGTAAAAATCATCTCATCTTCAAATTTACCTCTTCATTTCTCATGAAGAAGATTTTTTGGGGGCAATGTGAAGGCAGCACCCTCGTTTATTTTTGCACAATATGTTCTTCAAATGGGTAATGGTTCAAATTTTTAGAAGTATAAAAGGATAAAAGGCTGAAAACTCACTTTCTACCCCATCTGCCTGCTCCCCCTCAAAGGCAGCCAATGTTATTTGTAGTTTCTTTCATATCATTCTCAAGATTTACTTATATGCATAAGTAAATACAGCTGACTGAAAGAGCTTTGGTGACACAGTCTCAAAAGCCCAAGTGAAAGCAGGACTTTAGAAGGCCAGCAAGCACCAAATATGAAACCCTCTCCTGTGTCTCCTCAGTGACAAAACAAGAAGAAATAAAAAGGACATGGGTCTTGAGTCTCAAGATTGTTACAGATCTTCTCTGGTGGAGTGTTCTGTGCCAGGTAGGCTTGGAAGAGCTGGGACCCTGGCTTCTGCTTTTAGGACATTTCTTTTTCACCAAAAAATTCTGCCTCCTTATCTCTTTCACACAGATGACTCCCCAGACATATATGTTCTCTCTTTATAGGATCAAAACAGTCCATGATATGCTTAGAGCCTGATATTTAGAGATAGATGTGGGCCATCTCGTCCAGGGTCTTCCAGTATTGTAACTTATCTGAGGGTCTCTTGAGGCTTAGAAGTTTCTCCTGGGCTTCTCCAGGGGACAGATCTTCCTCTCCACTCCAGACCTGCTAGGCATACCACAGCCTGGGCCTCCTGGCACAAAAGATAAAATGAAAACAGTTTACTCCCAGCAGTTGGTCCAAGAGATAGCAGTGGGAAGGGAGTAGGAGAGAAGAAAACTGCCAAAGAGGTTACAGGAGGAGTAGAAGGAACTCCTTCACTGTTTAGAGATTCTTAAGCCAACAAAAGTACTTCCATCATTTTCTTTCTGGAAGACAGATCCAGAGAGGCAGCTCAGAAGCAACAGTTCAAGAGGCAGATTTCCTGTGGTCAAGTGGATAAGAGCAGCCTGCAACCATGGGACAGGGTAAGCCAAGCCAGCTTTCCATGGGGTTACTGGAGAGTAGCCTCTCCATCATTACATGTTCTCATTAAAGGAAGGAGGATGGTGATAGAGTTGATGGCAGTGTGGTGATGGCATATGGGGTGGTAAGTGGGTGCTGGTTGTGGTGATGATGGGGGCGTGGTTATGGGGGTGATGTACTGTGCACATCAGTGAAACATCTGAAGGGCATTTTTCCACTTGGGGGTCTCATTGTTAACATGACTGCTCTCACTGGGTCATGATATAAATGGGAGAATACCCCAGGAAAGCATGAGGGTGTCATAGCCTCAAGGCCAAATGGGAGAGAAGGGGATGTAGGAGGCAGGGAATCCAACTAAAAGAGCAGATACAAAGCAAGGAAACAGACAGACCCAGAGGATGCAGAGACCTCAGGGACCTCCACACGGGTCTGTCATGACAGGTACAGGCCTGGGGCCCCAGTGGTGCATATGAGAGACCCCCCCTTAAGGTTGTCTCAATGTTCTCATCCGTTCATTGATCAAGCAAACATTGATTGGGCATCTACTGTGTTACAGACACTGCTGGGGCTAGGGATGCAGATGTGAATAAAACACATCACCTTGAGGAGCTCACAGGGACAGGTGGAGCAGAGCGGTGAGCAGATGACTGTTATATAGTGGGATAAGTGCTGAAAAGAGTGGAGCAGAGTCCTCTGGGGGCTCAGGGACAGACCTCCACCTGGAGGAGTCAGTGAAGTCTTCTCAGGAAGGTGTCTTTGGATCTTGGAAGAGGAGCAGGCACTTGCCAGGTAGAGAAATAGAGTAGATTCCAGACAGAGCCAAATGAATTCTTGCTGTGACACTGTGGTTATTAGGTGGGTTCTGATACACGGAGCCTCAAATCACATCCCTTGGGGCATGATTTACATATTACAATGTTGGGTTGAACCCATCCAGTCTACAGAGGCAGGGCTTGTCCCGGGCCCCAGCAACAGCTTTATGCAAAACAGAGAAGAACCATCTTTTGGTTTTGAAGTGCTGCTGTATTTCAATTACAAATCCCAGCCTTGGGGTGGCTATTTTATCTACAACCATGGCCTGACAAGCCATTGGCAGAGGAGGAGGGCACAAGGGGTCCCCAGGGGCAACAGGACCAGGCTGCAGGGGGGTTCTTCCACTCCTCTGCAGGCTCTCACATTTCCTCATATTCAACACTGTCAGCTCCTTCCCCCTAATTTCATATCATTGGCATCTTCTATCATCTCCATAACTAATATAAGAAAAAGTGGAGTGAGTGGGCTGTCTTCTTTCTTTCCTAATCCCTACTCTCTTTTCTTGAGTTCTAAGCCAGAAAGCTTGGGGACTGATGAAAATTTGAAGCAGGAGTCCCTGAACTTGCCAAGATGTGTTTTGGAGCCTAAGAGACTTTGCTTTCAGAGTCAAAACACTTTTCCCGAAGTAGGTCAGACCCTATTCCATGCCTGCTAGGAAAAGCCAGAGCTGAGCAAGTACAAACACTGCCGGCTGTCTTTCAGACCAAGGAGGCCCCAGGCCTTCTGCCATCAAAGGAATGAAAAGTAAGCAAGGCTTTTGCTGCTAGAGGAACTAAACCTTTTCCCCTATCTTGTGCCTCATCTTGTGCTTGCTGAGCACATCTTTTGATTTCTCTGTTCCCTTTTTCCCCTCTCTGTAAAACGAGAATTGAATGGTAAACTGACATAATACTCTCTGACCCTCTCCTTGTAAAGTTTTTCTAGACTGCATGGTGCCATGGGTTTGGTGAGTGTTTAGGTCAAAGAGCCTTGTATGGGGAGTGGATGTGGCTCAAGCAGTTGAGCTCCTGCTTCCCACATGGGAGGTCCCAGGTTCAGTCCCCAGTGTCTCCTAGAAAAAATAAGCAAAACAAACGAAAAACTAAACTCAGGGGAGCCGATGTGGCTCAGTGTTTGAACGCCAGCTCCCCACATACAAGGTCCCGGGTTCAATCTCCAGCCTTGATACCTAAAAAAAAACAAGCCATGTAGGTCCTCGGATGAGTCAGTTCCATTCTCTGGACTTCACACTTCTCATCTGTAAAACAAGATGATTGGACTCAGTGATTTCAAAACCATCTCTAAATATTCTCTGTGTTCTAAGGAAAAATGAGTAGGGGTGAGCAAGATTCTGAATTGTATACATTGCTTTTGGCTTGAGACCAGAAAAGGAAGCCAACAATGAAAATAAGCATTGTTCTTACTAATAGTAATAACAGCCCCATTTAATGAGATTTGCTATGTGTCCAGCACTGTGCTAAGTGTATTATGTACATATTATCTCATTTAATCCTCACAAATCCTGGCAAGGAGGGTTGCTTCTTCTAAGGAAGAGGAAACTGAAGTTCAGAGTGGTTACACGTCTTGCCAAATGTTGCACAGCTAGTAGGTAGTTGAGCCAAGGATTTGAACTCTGGTCCTTCTGACCTCAGAGTCTCTGTTTTTATTTATATTGTCATATTTACATACTCTTTACGATTTTTCTCTTTTCCACAAAAGCCCTGGGTATCAAGACCTGCGACTTCCAGACAGCAAGAAACAATGAGGAACACCACACCAAGGCCATCAGCTCCCAGCGCCTCATGGTGAGAAGGGGGCAGCCCTTCATCATCATCCTGCGCTTCCAGGCTCCAGTTCACACATTTCTGCCTACCCTGAAGAAAATGACCCTCATCGCACAAACTGGTAAGCGCAGCCGTGCCTTGACCTCTGTGGCAGCAGGACTAGGGGTTTTCTCTCTCCAGCACCCCCTCTGAGAACTAAGGGGCACTTGTGGCTCACCTGGCGGGGATGTTGTGAGGATGCCATGAGATGAGCATAACAATTATTATTTATTATGATCCAGAAGTTGCTTGGCAACATTATCACTGCAACCTCAATATCAACTTTATACAATAGCCTGAATAGGATCTAATCCAGGCTGAATATACCAGTAATTGCTACTATTCATTGAATCCATAATACCTATTGGGCCAAGTACTTTACATGCAATATCTCATTCAATCCTCACATCGGCCCTATGAGGGAGGTACTATTATTATGCCCATTTTATAGATTATGAACCTTTTGTGGATATGAGTCCATAGGCGCCGAGGGCCTGTGCTCTCACCCATCACCCTTTACTAGCTTCTGAAAGCATATTCCTGAATGGGCCTCTTTCTGCCCAAAACCAATTTGCATCTCCTTTACCTTTGTAACACACTGGCTTTATTACTCTGAGTTGTGGCCAAGAGGGCCAAATGACAGATTCATCTCTGTGTGACTGCAGGAAAGCAGCCTTCCGCGGCCAACAGGACCCAAGCTACATTCCCGATTTCCAGCCACAACAGTGGACTCACTGGGATCACCCTAGGAAAGGAGTGGAGTGCGGCGGTGGAGGAGAGAGGTGCCGAGTCCTGGACCATCTCCGTGACTACGCCTGCAGACGCCATCATCGGCCACTACTCGCTCCTGCTGCAGGTCTCCAGCAGGAAGCTTTGCTCCCTGGGCCAGTTCACACTGCTCTTTAACCCCTGGGCTCGAGGTGAGCGTGGACCTGGGCCAGCCTGGGCTGCAGAGGGGACTCCAGGTACTGGGGCCGGGATGCAGCTCTGGCAGGGAGCACCTGCCCCAGGCCCCAGCAGGCAGGTCCCTCAAGAGAAGCACCATGCAGTTACTGCAGGGCCTTCTCCCCGGCCAACAGGCTCTCAGACCCAGGTCCTGTCTTAGTGCCATTCTTGGCAGAAGCAGCCTGGGGCTTCCCATGGAAGCAAAGTCTCCTCTCACCACCAAACCCTGGTGCTGGCTCAGGTGGGTTTTGTCACAGCCCCAGACTCACTGAGATCAGCCTAGGAAAGGGGTTTTATTGAAAGGTACAGGAGGAGAACTGGAAGGCTATCGGGAATGGAGGTAGCCTGAGGGACGGGCTTCTCTGCCCCCAACCCCTTTGGGCTCCCAAAGTCTGTCTCCAGAGTCAATCTAGCTTTTGTGAGGCCTGAAGCTTACATAAATTGGGGGACCCTCTTTAGAAAAAAAATGCAACATTTTGAATTGCTTGAGACCTCCCAGGGCCAGAAAAGGTCTATACCAGTAAGGAGTCCTGAAGCTCCAGTTTCATCAGCTTCCTAGTAATCTGCCCCATCTCTGTCTTCCTGTTTTGTTGTCTCTGCTTCTCTCCACTTGTTTGTTCTGTCCTTACTGAAGTCTGCCAGGTCCTATCCCTACCTACATGTCTAAATATCTGGCTCGAGAGCAAATTACATGGCCTGCCAGCATATGGGGGGTGGGGGGATGGGCTGTCTTGGGGTCAGGTGACCTCCTATGGTCCCATCAGTGGTCACCTCTGACAAAGCTCAGCCCTAGCTGTAGCTGGGGTTAGTTCATCTAGAAAAAAACATTGAACATGACTGACTTGCCCAAAACAGGACTCCGCAGGGCATTGTTCCTACCTTTTCATTCTGAAGAGTGAGTCTTTCATTTTAAAATCTGCCATCACCCACCTTAAACTTTGGGCTCCCTGAAGAGTTTTGTGGGGAATAGAAAACAGTTTCTCCAGGCTTTCCTGCTCTCACCACCCCAGACAACAAGCACATGGCCCTTTACCTCTCAAGAGTTTCACTGCCAACCATGAAGGAGACCTCGTTACAAGGCAGAGCTGGAAGAAAAGGGAGCAACCAAGGGGAAGCAAGAGAAGTCTTCCCAGGTTCCTACAGCCCCTGTCCCTGGACCCTGCACCCCCATTCCTGACTCCCTTTCTAGATGATACCTGAATCCCAGAGGACTCCCTGTCTCTACTTCTTTTGCCCAAAGTGGGGTTCTACAATCTTCCATTCCTTCAGATACCCCTCCCTACCCTCAGTTCAGGCCCTTCTTTCCTACTCCAAGAGGTGGGCAGGGGGAACAATAGATGTCCATTCAGGTGTCCTTTCCAATGTGTGTAAACGTGAACTCAGGGCTCCTCCAGCTGAGGGGACACCCCTTGGCTCTCCACATGCAAACAGAAAGACCCTTAGGTCATTTCCATCCAAAGCTGAGGCTTTAGTGTACTGCCTGGCTGGCTCTGAGTCCCTTCCAAAGCTAGGCCCCAGCAGCTAGAGCAAAGACACAAGCAAAGACAGTTGTAAGGCAGTGGGTTCAGAGGGAACCCACAGTCTTGACTCCAGCTGGACATCCCCAGGGTGGAAATAAAATGTTCTGTCTTCCATTGCCCCTTGCTCCCAGGTTCCCTCCGACCTTCTCTTGCCAAATGCCCCTAACCCCTTCTGCCCACCCCTGTCAACCTATATTTGATTTTTTTTTTTTCTAAAACTCTTTTTTGTTGTTGTTGTTGTTGTTACAAATTGTCTTTATGGGAAAGACATAGCAGGCTCTCTGGGAAGCTCCATGGGCTGTTGCCACATTCTCTTGGGTGGCTGCAAACATCTGGCTTTTTAAGCTTGGCTTGTTCCAGTCTGCCAGGCTGACCATGAAGGCCACACCTGGATTGCTCCAGGGACTCTGACCACTTCCCTGCTCTTCAGCAGAGGAGGATAGGTCCCAGGGGGGAGACAGGCCCAGAGCTGAAGGGGAGGCCTGCAGCTGAGCCTGACCCAGGCAGGGAGGGCAGAGGCCTGGGTGTGGAGGGCCTCATCCCTACCCCCTTCTCACCAGAGGATGCTGTGTTCCTGGAGAATGAGGCCCAACGCAGGGAGTACCTGTTGAACCAGAATGGCCTCATCTACCTGGGGACAGCCGACTGCATCCAGACAGAGCCCTGGGACTTTGGCCAGGTACTGAGGACATCAAGAGTGAGGTGGGGCAGGGATGGTTATGAAGCCATTCTTTTCTTTAGCCAATTTCATCTCTGTGATGCCTTTATTTCCCCCCAGGGCCCCCATCCAACCATCCTCCCCAGCTGCCTTAGTTATTTTCCTAAAGATTGAGGAAAATCAAACTTCTGTTAGATCCCCACCATCTACAGGATAAAGATCAAATCCCCTGACCTGACACACAAGGCCCTTCACATGCAGGCCACTGCTTTCCTTTCTCTAAGAGCCACCCATGCTCCTCAGCATCCCCTGGCTATAAGGCTGACTGGTTCCCTCCTTTATCTCCCTGGAATGCTCCTACCCATCTTCAAAACCCTCTGAAATCTTCCCCAACCCCCAAAGGCAGAGTGACTCTTCCACTGAGTTCTCAGTTCTGTGTTGGTATCTCCACTGGAGCCCTTGCCTTTGCTGGGATCTGTAATCTCAGGAGCACGTGTCCATCACTCCTAAACTATGAGCTTCTCAAGAGCAGGAGCTGCCTTTGCAGCCTTACACCTGTCTTGGTGCTGACAGGAGCAGTAGGAGCACATTAAATGTAAAACGATAGAAAGAAAATGAAACAACACAGTCCTGGTTCCTCAAGAGCTCATACCCTGTGAGCATACAGACCATCACTGGGCTGCCCAGGCACGAGGACCAGGGCCATAGTGGGAGGGAGGGAAGAACCCGATGTCCTGATGGGGACCATGAGGTAAAGGAGGAAGGAGTGAAGTCTGGAGGAAGGACGAGATGATGGGGGGCTGTCTCGAGGGATGAATCCATGTCCCAGAGACCCGTCATCGTGGTCCTGTGTGGCCCTTACAGTTCGAGGGGGATGTGGTTGACCTCAGCCTGGGCTTACTGAACGTGGACAAGCAGAAGGAGAAGTGGAGCAACCCCGTGCACGTGGCCCGCGTCCTGGGTGCCTTGGTGAGTGTGTGGGGGGGGTGGCAAGGTGGGAAGGAAATGAGACAAGTACCCTCTGACAGACCTGCTATGTCCCTGGAAATCATCAATTCACAAACAGTCCCCTCCTCCCGGGGTGTTAGGGACAGTTCCCAGAGAAGGGTCTGAGTGAGGAGGGGAGATGCAAAGGGAGGTATCATCCCTCAGAATCGGCTGTTCTGTTTTGAACAGGCCTGAATTTCCTCAGAAAATCCTGCTCCCTCCCCTGCCTCCTCCCCTCAGCTCTAACCTGGAGGTGTAGGTCCCCAGAGGGGGGATGGGACAAGGTGTGAATTATGCTGGTGAGGTGGTCAAAAGGACTTGCTTTTATTTCTAAATTATTCCTAAGAGTAACCATGGAATAGCCTGGTGCTTTCCCATTGTCTCTAGAAGCCCTTTCACAGGAGTAATATGTTCCCCATTTCCTCTTGTGACTCTGGACACTGCTTGGAAGAGGTGGTGAGGGAGGGACAAGGCCAGCCTGTGAGGAGGGGGAAGCTTGGGCTAAGTGGGCCTCAAGGACCCATATCAAACAGCCTCAGAGTAACCAGGGCCAGGAAGTTCAGGCCCCGTGAAACCAGCTCCCATGGAGGGGGGTGGGTGATGCGGGTGCTCTCACGCTCCACTTTGTGGCTTGAGCTTTGTTTGCCAAAGTGTGAACCACAAACCCCTGTCTTCTGGAGGACTTGTTAAAAAGGAGGATTCCTGGTCCCCACCCCTTGAGATTATAATCCAGTGGCCCTAGAGTGGAGCCCCTAGGAGCACGTAAAATTAACAAATGTCAGGTGATTCTGATGCTGGTGGACTTGGAGAAACATGCTGAAGTCCCCTGGCCCAGCCCTGGGAGCTGTGCTGCCTGAGGCACTCACATTAATATCCCCGCATTTCCCCAAACAGCTGCACGCTCTTAAGGAGAAGAGCGTCCTGCCCACCCCACAGACCCAGGCCGCCCAGGAAGGAGCCTTGCTGAACAAGCGCCGGGGCAGCGTGCCCATCCTCCGGCAGTGGCTCACAGGCCAAGGGCGACCCGTGTATGATGGGCAGGCCTGGGTACTCGCTGCCGTGGCTTGCACAGGTACAGGAGTCACCTGGGGTCCTAGACAGAGTGTCTGTCTTGCCTCCTGGGTTGCCCCTTGGTTCCCCTTGTGGGAGACCCAAAAGCAGGCACTGCCTCTTCTCCACAGCATTCACTCGCCTTCATCACACCCAGAACTGGTTCAGATGCTCCATTTGGCCAAGTGGCTCCCAACTGGCTTCTGCTCCTTTTCCCCTCAGCAACATTGGGCCCATCTGCCAAGCTCCCCTCCCATGCTCACTTTCTCTCAGAAACTTTCCTAACTCTGCCCCGAAAGAGCAAGTGCCAAGTGCGCCGTTATATACAGCCCTCTCCCCTGCTATACTCTTTGTTGCTATTTCACTTGTCTATACCTTATTTATGAGTCTTCTCTTCATACATCCTGTTCCTGGGTGTCAGTTCTAACTTCCTGGTGGCTGAGCCCCTTCCTCCTTCCATAATGTCACCTGGCATTTAACGCACGACCTGCCCAGAGGAAACACTGAAAACTCTAGACTTACAAACTCCCCCCACCTCCAGCACCCTCTGACACTCTGTCCTCTTCTGCATAGTGCTGCGGTGCCTGGGAATCCCTGCCCGTGTCGTTACCACCTTCTCCTCAGCCCAGGGCACCGGTGGGGGCCTGCTTGTTGATGAGTACTACAATGAGGAAGGCCTGCAGAGCGGAGAAGGCCAGAGAGGCAGAATCTGGTGAGAAGCCCAAACAGGAAGAGGCCCCAGACCAGGAAGGGCTCCAAGCTTGCATGGTGTGACCCCATGGCAACCCCCACACCCCAGCTGGCCCTGCCCTGAGAACAGGCCTTGAAGACTCCTGGAGGCAGGACGCCAGTGGTCAGTCGTGGCGTGCACACCCCTCCCTGGAAGTGCAGCACTCTCCCATCCACACGGCAACAAGATTCTTCCAGGGTGCATTTCTAGAGTCCCTTTGAATTTTCCCCTTTGCCACCTTCAGGATATTCCAGACTTCCACGGAATGCTGGATGGCCCGGCCTGCTTTGCCCCAGGGATATGGTGGATGGCAGATCCTGTACCCAAGGCTTTGTAAAGGAGGTGAAGGTAAAGCCTGGGGGCTGGTCTGGAGACAGGAACCTGTACGGACATCACCTTGTGTGCTAGGCAATTAGGATCTTATGAAACCATAATCACCATAATATGATAGCATCTGGTGGGCCAAGACACTGAGTAATGAGCCATGAGGCCAAAGCCGGCATGGCGGCAGAGCTGCCCATCTTGTTCTGCTCACTCAGCTCAGCACACCTGCATCCTTTCTAGTCTTCAAAAGGGCCAAGAGCTGAAGGAGTCTTCTTGGAGAGGAAACTGGAGTAGCAGGGGTCCAAAGGGAGTCTGCATCCCCCAAAACAGGAGAAGCAGAATGAGTGATAGTGGCTGGCAGAATGCTGACCTGAGGCAGGTGGGCTCAAGGGAACAGAGGTGTCAGCCATCCAGGCCACAA
>JAQZBX010099623.1:0-11456 GCA_029593785.1 Cabassous unicinctus
CATGCAAGGAGCGGAGGCAGAGAGCAGAGACGTGGAAAGTAACTAGTTATCTGCCCATAAAATACTGAAAGGACAGCCTAGAATAACAGCAGTGGTTGGGCAGGAAGAGGTTCTTGTGTCCTTATAAACACAGAATAAAGTGTAAAGCAAGTCAGGCTGAGATGAGTGTAAAAGTGAAAATATGCAAACGAAGCCTGAGCCAATTCTCTAATAAGACACAGATGGCATTATAGGAAGCCTATATATGCTCACAATGTAAAGACAGCTTGATAGTGGCAGGTCTGTTAATAAGGTATGTGGGCAAAACAAAACAAAATAAAACGAACACCAAAGGCCCTTAGCAGAGCTAGTAAAAGACAGCTGTGAACTTCCATTACACGAACAATTTTAAAGTCCTTTCCACAATAAGTTAGCCATGTATCCCTTGGTTTTCTCAGCAAGTTCAAATTTATTTTAAAATGGTAATGTAAAATGTGTTGAAGAGCCAAATTGCCCTCTACTTTGAAGCCGGTGTGGCTGCTAATTCGGTTTGTGCCTTAGAGAGAAAAACACTTGATGACCATAAAGGTAACAACCACCTTCAGTGAAAATCACTGAGTTCTCTCAACTAAAATCTCCATGTAATAAAAGCAAAGGAAACCTATTCTTAACATAAAAGCCTAGAAAAACACAAAATGTAAAAAACATACATGTAGGCACAGACATACATACACATACAGGATATATTGTAATTTTCTTTATAATCTGAGCCAGACAGAATCAAACCAAATAAAGTTTCAAGAAAGGGCCATCAGAATCCTTTGCTTAACTTTACACATGTCTACAGAACTCTGAATGACCTATATCTACCCAAACTATTTATTCATTTAATCATATTAAATCATATTGAGCAATAAGCCAGATATTTTACACAAATTATCCCTAGTCTTTACAACAATTCTGCTCAGTAGTAGTTAATATCCCATTTACACATGAGGAAGCTTAGACTCCGAGAGCTTAAGTGACAACTCGGAGGTCACACCCAATACTGCAAGATTTTCTGACTCCTTGGACCATCTTGCTCAAGTCAATGAATACCTCTAAGGTCCACTCTTTCCGACCTCTCCAAATGAATCATTTAGAGGCCTCTTTGGTTCCTTTTCATCCTAAGATTTTGAGGTCATCCTCAAATAATTGGGAATGGCCAAAATATATAGCAGAGCTGGGGGCCTCAAGAGGAAGCAAGTTGCCCATCTACAGAGGCATTCATGCCTACTCTCTTGACCCCACAGAGCAGACAGACAAACATGGTAAAAGATGCCTGATGACTTTGAGGGTCTCTTCCAAACCTGAAGGTCTGTGATCTCCCTAAGTCAATGGTAAGGAATGGAAAGCATTTACCTGAAAGCTGGGACTGTACTTCTATTTAATTATTTACAAGCTGCAAAACAGAGTGTTTCTAGCACTGTGCCTTCATATCTCTTCCTCTTTATATGAAAAGATATGTAGGCTGCCGGATGGTCTCTAAATTGTCTGGAGTAGCCTACCAAATTGTCCAACTTGGGTATCAGAAGAAAAATAGCACATCTACATGCCTTAAAATCATCTAATGAAACCAGGTGAATAACGGATTTCTCTCATTTTTGGTTGAGAAAATGAACTAAAACTGGCTTGAGAAAGAAAAACAGCAAACTCTTAGCTGAAAACCCACAGATATATTGGCTTTAAGCACAACTTGTTCCTTTACATATATGATGTCACTACGGTCCTCCTCAGCAATGATCCCTCCAAACTGGATCCATTTTGAAACTCAGATGGTACCCAATGGCTGTAGCTCTTCCAAATCTCACAGAGTCATGTCCACACACTTTCGTATCAGTAGGAGAGTAAAACTGCTCCCACAAATCTCTCAACACATCATATTGGCCCCAATTTAGTGACCTGCCCCATCCCCAAACCTATCTCTAAGGCCAAAGGGATGGGATAATTCTAATTCAGGGGTTCTTAACCAGGGATTTCAGGGAGTCTGTGAGGCTGAATTGAAAAAAAATCAACTTATCTTTATTTTCTCTGATCACTAACATTTCCTTCACTTATGAATGTATGTAACAAATAAATTACAGTAACATTCATTTCACCTGACTGGCAAAGGGGTCTTGGAACAAAAATGGTTAAGAATTCCTGCTGTAATTGGTTAAACCAATCAGGACATCATCTCTAGAGTTGGAAGGAAAGTTAGTCTCATCCAAACTCACGGCTGAGAATGGGGAAGGGGTGATTTCTAAAAAGAGCTCCAATGCCACAGAAGAAAGGGAAAGACAACTGTGCAGAATAAAATAGATGAGTGCTATGTCACATTAGGAAGAACAAAGCTTACTTCCTAATCTGGCCCCCATTTCAAAATTCTCAAATCACCCAATTCACCCGCTTCTTGTACCCAACTCAAAATTCAACCTCTATGTTTACCACTGAACCTGAAATCCACTAATAACAACAGTAATAATGATAGTGGCAATACTATCACTAATTATTATTATTATTATGGCTAATATTTATTGAGTGCTGAAATTGGGCCAAAACATTACGTTACATGTAGTATCTCTTATCTCATTTAATACTCATCTAATCTTAATTTATAGATGGGTAAACTGAGGCTCAGAAAGGCAAAGTAACTTGCCCAAGGTCACGTAACTAGGAAGTAGTATAACCAGAATTCAAACCAAGATCCTACTCGGAAATCATGTTCTTAACCAAAACACAATCCTACCTCTCCCAGTAATTCCTTCCCTGCATTCTCAACCCATCTCTAAGCGGATACTCTGAATTCCTTTTAACAATACTCTTGTGCCTCTTCTGAACCTTAACAAATTAAAACCATCCTCCTGCTACTAAAATCAGCTGGAACTGCTTCTTGGCAGGTGTGATTCTCTTTTATTCAAGAAAACACATCCCTTGCACTTGTGAGGTGCTTTACAATATTTGAAACGACTGTGAAGTCTGTGGGTAGTGAGAAACTCACACCCACCGAAAGCCACGTGGGAAGGAACCAATCCCAGCCATTCATCTGGACAGCAGCAGCAGCCTGGTTTCTATTACTCACTAGAAATGGCCTCATTAAAGAAAAATCCCATGTGCTTCTGGCATTACAAATGTGCCAACAGACAACTCAGGAGGAAACGTTTCCAAACAGCAAAAACATTAATCAGAAAATGACAATCAGAACAGAGAAACAGAAAATTATTTATATGCAGCTTAGAAGTGAGCAAATTTACAGATGCCACAGCAAAGTCCAAAAGTAAAACAACTAATAATTTCTAATCATATTCCAGGGGGGATTTTTTTTTTTAACATTTCTTAAGCAAAGAAGCAACGTAACAAAATTCTACTTATTTTTATTACTAGAAAGCCAGAAAAGGAATCATCTTTGTTAAAAGTAAAAAAGCAAATAATTTTTAAAAACTACACAAATACACAACCCATAGCCTGAAATAAGCTGTAACGGTTCTTCAAAGGGCTTAGATGCCCCCCCTTCTCTGGGCAGGAATGAGGCTCAGCAGTCCTGGACAAGGACTCCACTTATTTCAGCAAACTTTCAGTATTTAACAGCTCTCAGAATGAAAGTCACATTAAACCTCAAGGCTTCTGCTGAGTTCAAGCTACTAAACCCGTTTCTTCTCCTTGTGTGATATATTTTCTATAAATCAATGTGTAGAAAGTGTTCAGAACTATTCTAATTTTTTTTGGCACATGGGTTTTAATTGAAGTGAATACCCTATTAACATTGGGTAAAATGCACAAGACTAAGAATTAAGCATAATGCTGAAAGGCAAAAGTCCTTCGATAATGTCTAAAATGTGTGCATTTCTCCATCTAATTAAGTAAAAGTTATCATTCGTGTTGATTAAAATTTTGGCAGGATTTTACTAATTTCCAAAAGAAAACATATTCATACTAACCTATGACTCAAGATGGATTTCCTGAACCCAAAAAGAGGAAGAGCTTAGCCAAAATTAGGGCTCAGAACACACCACTATGGAGAAGAGAAGAAGGTGTACCTAAAAATTAATTGCATGTGTTTACACAAGAACCTTCACAGTATTTGTCTATTTAGAGTAATTAACTTTAACCACCATTATACAGCAGTCCTAGGTCTTTCCCTTCTTTCTAAAGAGAAAATAAGGGGTAATTACATGCCAAGAGACAAATCACTTGCGCTTTTCAAGTTTGTAAATTCCTCTGGTTTTCTCCTTCACACCCGTCCTTTCCCCTGAGCATTCACACAGCAGTGAGAACGTAACACAGATAACAGACAAGAAAAGCAGAGAGCTGAGATGTCAGGAGGCCCCAACTCCAGACTCTGCTCTTTGGCCAAGTAGCAAGAGGCTCAGGTGCCATTTAACCATCCCTTGTCCTAGTTTCTCATCTGAAAAATGGGATTGCTTGCTTGCCTCATTCACAAGACTACTGTGAGAACCAAATCAGGTCAGTGATAAGAAAAACTCTGGAAACTTCAAAATGCTATAAAAATCAGATACTGTTATTATAATTAATACCGTCTAAGAAAAAGGTGCCAAATATCTATGAATGCTAGACTTACTATTTGTATGCTTTGAGACAGCTTGGGGGAAGCACACAGATATAGATACTGTTAACTGAAAACTGAAATCCCAGGGAATGGGAGGAAATAAATTAACCTGTCCATGTCCTGTCAAAATAAATATTTCTAGCATCAGGAATAATGTTGACTCTGTTTTAATACTCTATTTGCATGTTTTCACTTAGAAATAAAAAACTCATGAATTAACCAGACTAGGATTTATAAAATGGGGGCAATGAAAGTACCTACATGTTGGGGTTGGTGTGAGAATTGAGCTAATATATGTGAGCACTTATAACTGTGCTGTGTGAATGTTTGCAATCATGTATAGTTGTGGAGATCAGCCAAATCTAAATCTGGATTCAAGCCATTGTTCCAATCCCTATCAGATACATGATTTGAGACCCAGTTTTCCTCATTTGTTTAATGAGGAGAATAACAGTACCTACCTCCTAGGACTGTTATAAGGATCAAATATATATATAAAGGTTGAAAGGATACCTGACCTGGTACATTGTAAGTGCTCAATAACCACTGGTGCTAGGTTATCGTAAGAGTAATAATGCTCAGTAGTAGTAGTACTAGTCAATTGCAGAGCACTGTCACAGACTCTTTAAACTTTCAGTGATTTATTTAGGTCAAATACAGTTCTGAAGAGATAGATGCACCAATCTTGGCAGTAATAAAAATGTAGGCAACTTTCAAGTAGTAATTACAGGTTCACTTTTTAAACCCCACTCCCAAGCTTCCTTAGAGCTATTTCAGAGTTACTACTGCCAATATATTTTAAGTATCCAGAAATATGTTTACACTTGAGAAACATACAATTTACCCCTTTACATTCAATTTTTTATATTCTCTCTCCTACAAAGCTTCTGTTGTCTAATCAATCCAACATGCAGCATTATTCCACTAGAATGTAGCCATGTGTTTTTAAAATATTTACATAATTTTCCAATCTTTGGCAATATTATTTCTTGCAAATTTGAGTGAAAATGAATATCTCCTTGATGAGCTTAAAAAAGTCAAGACTTAAATAAAACTTTGTTGAGGGAATTATAAGAAATAAATTATTTTTCTAAAAATCTGAAGGCAATAGTTTTGAGGGAAAAAATGAATAGCTAGCGGTTCAAATTATTAATGACAAATAAGCCTACTGATAGGTAGACATTAGCTAAAATGTCCTTTTAAGATTTTTTTCAACTTGTCAATTTTAGAAAGCGGCAGGCCTCCTGGCACCAAGTGCCTCCAAAGAGAGAGACCACATTGGACCATATGCCTGCTCTGCAATGGCTCTCAAATGCTTTTGTGAAAAGCAATTTTTTCATTCCCCCAAAAAGAGAGGAGGCAAAAAAGGAAAATCAAAGATAAAAAGGGAGGTGGATGGGCAAAAAAGAAAAAAAAAGAGCTGAAACAGGAATTGTCTCTGACGTTTTTCAGTTCAGAGGAAAATCCACTGCATCCTGATGTCCACTTGATTCCTCTTTTGCTTCATGGCTTCCCTTCATGGCCATAGTCAAATACCCTACATTCCCTCAGTAGGGGCTTGGTTTTCAGTTCCTTGTACTTATCATATTTTAGCCTACATCACTTTTTTTGGACCTCAAGACAGTTAAGTCACAGCCTACCAGAGATCTTAGAAATCACGTTCCCACGCCCACTTCCTTTTGTAAATCCTCCAAGTTGGCAGATATACTGATGATTATGAAGGCTGGTAACTTCTAGAAGGTCACAAAGTGAGTTTGTGTCAAGATCAGACAGAGAAACCAGGTCTGCTCCCTTTCCAGGTAGGGTGGCTTCCCATACTTGCTGTTATTTCAACATTAAATTACTCAAGTTTCTGTTTCAACTTTGTGCTATTCATTCCCATTGATAACAAAGCCAATCCATTGCTTGGTTTTAATTCTATAACCAAAATACTGCATCTTAGAAATCAAAGTGTGACACTCAAGTAGTCTTCTGTTAAGATAATAGTACCTGAATTTTAAGAGTTTGTAGCTTTTAATAAGCATATTCTTGACATCATTTTATTTTTCTCTTGATCTTACACGCTAAGTTTTGCAACGCAATTATGTCAGCAGGGGCTAAAATAATGTCACCTTAATTATCTCTTTTATGGCTACTCATATGCAAAAGGTTTAACTTGATGCCCAATCACTTCATCATAAATGACCATAACTTTTGAAACCATGTGTTTGATATATATACAAGTAATAGCTGTAAATATTAAAATAATTTCCATGTAAAAAATCACTGAAATACAAGTCCAACAAATATCTGCAGAAGCCCAAGCTGAAGGAGTTATTCAACAATCTCAAAATTTCAGTGATTCAGGTCTTGTCCAAGTCACCTACCCTACCCCAGTGTCAATATAGAGAAAGGGGCAGTGGAACATTCCCAACTTCCAAAAATTAGATGCCTTACAGATATAGAGAGGACTGGAGGGAGAGAATGTTGGTCTTCAGACATGAGTACCCAACGAACTATCTAAAGGAAGCATAATAGTAATCCTACCGCTAAGAGCACTGGCAGGGAAAATTACCTCAGTATAGAACTTTCCCTTTAGGGGGACAGATGTAGCTCAAGTGGTTGAGCACCTGCTTCCCATGTACAAGGTCGTAGGTTCAATCCCTGGTACCTCCTTAAAAAGAAAAGTTTCCCTTTATACTGCTTTAATTAAAAACTAACTCTAAACTAATTTTGGGCAATTGTTGCTGCTATTTGGTTTTTGTCTAAGGCACCTATATGTGAAATTTAACAATCTATTGCATATACTTAAACCACTTAAATCACATGCCCTACCTTCAAGAAGATATGAAACAATAAGTATTTGGTAAAATGTTAACCAATAAAAATATAAAAATAAAACATAATTACCTTTCCAAAGTCACGAACATCAAACAGGTCAAATGCCTCAAAGAGCTCACTTTTCCTCATTCCAAATGTCTCGCAACAGGCCGTAAGAAAAGTCCTTATGTTCTTCAAACAGAGAAACTGAGAAAAAGGAAATAGCCATTAGTATACAGTGAATCATTCTGAATGCTAGCTATCCTGTCACACCCAGAAAGCTATAAAAATGACAAAAAAATAATAATAGCTTTTTCAGCTGCTTTTCAACTATTCATTTGACAGTATTTACTGAGCATCTGCTATGTCCCAGGCACCGGTGACACTGCTGTGAACAAGGCAGACAAAACGCCTGCCCTCTTGAAACTTGCATTCCAATAAGAAAAGACAGTCAAAAACACACTAAGCAGCAAAAACAAAAAAGCAATTTTTGTTTCACATGGTGTTAACTGCAAGAGAGAAAACTAAAGCTGAGCAAAAGGATCGGGAGTGCTGGACGTGGGGTAGGGGTAGGAGGGGCTCAACCAGGATGATTAGAGATGGTCTCACTGAGAAGAGGGCAGCTGAGCAGATCTGAATGTTAAGGAGCAAGCCATGCTGAATTGTAGGACATGATGTTCCATGCTGAAGTAGCAACTCATACCAAGGCCCTGAGGCAGGGGCAGATTTGGTACGTCCAAGGAAGGGGCCAATATGGCTGGAGCAGGGTGAGTGTGTGGAGAGAGGTAGGAGATGAGGTAAGAAAGATAACCAGGTCAGATGAGGAAGAGCCTTGTAGGGCATGGCTTTTACCCTCACTGAGATGGGAAGTCATTGCAGGCTTCAGAGCAGAGAAGTGACATGATCTGAATGGACATTTTTAAAGGGACTCTTGGGCTGTTAAGTTGACTATAGACTGCAGAGGACTGGAGCAGGGGTGAGACTAATTAGGACACTTTTAGGACAATTAGGACCAATTAGGACAATAAACCCGGCAACAAGAGACAACTGCAGGAAGACCAAACATTCAAATTTGAATATATTAAATTTGAGATGCCAATTAGTCATCCATTGAATGGTATGTGAGGCAGTCAATTGGATATACACATCTGGGGTCCAGGGGATAAGTCTGTACTAGACACATAAATTGGGGAGTCTTTAGAATACAGAGAACATTTAAGTCATGGCATTGGCTGAGATGACTTTGAGAAAGAGCAATGCAGAGGAGAGGAGAGAACTGTTGAGTCCACCCACCTTAAGAGATAAGGAAAAGAGGAAAAACCAGCAAAGGAGTCTGAGAAAGCAGGGGCAGTGAGGAAGGAAAAAAACCAGAGGATAGATTTTTCCCTGAAGCCAAATAAAGTATTTCTAGGAGGAGGGAGTGAGAAGCTGTGTGAGATGCTGCTGATAGGTCAAATACAATTTAGACCAAGTGTTGTTCCTGGAATCTGGCCGTAAGGAGATCATGGGTTACCGTGGCAAAAGCGAGTTCTATGTGGAGGGTTGGCGCAAAAGGCTGCTTGGAGTAGTTTCAAAGGACAATAAGAGAAGAGGAAGTGGAGACAGAATACAGAACACTCTTGAGGAGTTTTGGTGCAAAGGGCACCAGAGGACTGGAGGGGTAGTCAGAAATAGAGGTGAAGGAAGGGTTTTTAAAAAATCATTGGAAGATGCTGCAACATTTCTATTTTGATGAGAATGACTTGATAGAGAGGGGGGAATTGGTGATGCAGGAGAGAGGGGACAATCTCTGAAGTTCTTGAATGGGAAGAGAAGCTGGTGCTCAGGTGGAAAAGCTGGCATTAGAGAGAGGGAAGGCAGATGCTATTGACAACTACAAACCAATAGCCAGAATTTACTTTTGGTATCTAACGGGCTCAGGTCCACCTAAGCCAAATAGGCTCATATTCTGAAAGTAAATTATTTCTTTTAGGAAATATTAGCTGTTATGGCACACATACACAAAACTAATCTCCAGTAAGTGAGCTGCATATTAGCTAATTACTGTATTTTTGCTTTTTATTTTTTAAGAGCACATCAATGTTTTATTTTGCTTTGTTCTTTACCTTGTTTTGTTTTGTTTTTTAATTTGCAGAAAGCACTGTTTACTTCCACATTTGATTTTTCATGGGCTTAACTCAGACAGAATTTTACCCATCACAGGAATCCTTTTCAGATTTAAATATTTCAGGAGGGGTTAAAACCTCATGGGAAGCATCATAAACCTTTGGAAGCACAAAGGCAGCAGCCAATCAGCACATGTAGGAACTGTTTCACTTTTAAAAATTCATAAGAGACCTTTACAACACAGAATTGCTCTGCATGTAGCTCTTCCACATAGAATTGCTTATTTACAGATTAAAAGCCTCACATTCTGCCAAGACAGACAGTAATTACTCCCTTGGGGATTATGCAACTGCTCTCTTGCAATATTTTTTACATAATTAAGTGCCCAACTCATAGCTCACCAAGGAACAAAGCATAATTGCACATGCCACCCTCTGAAGATTTCTAGCAAAACTCAAATTTTCCCCCAGTGCAGGAAAACTTACAGTATGTTTCCACTCAAGTGCTTTGATCATTAATTCAGAAAGGCAAGTATTATTACTGAAAGTAAAAATAGTATTAAAGATAGTCATAATTGTATGCATACAAGGAAAATTTTAAAAACAAGCCTTTCCCTTACGTCTGGAACCAATCTTAACCTTATTTGCCCTGTAACTACTCTAATTCTATCAAAGTCACAAATTAATGGATTTGAAAAAAAAAAAAAAGGCACTTGTTTGTTTTTAAGCTCTCGCTTTTCCAGGCAATCCTCAAATTTAGTTGTCCCCTTATGTATGCATTTTTTTTCAATCAACAGTTTTCAAATGATACTACATTCCAGGAACTGGAAATGCAAAGGAAAAAAGGAAAAAATAATAAGACACAGTCCTGCCCTGCCCCAAGCTTCTCTCTTGAGTTTACCTGGAGATTTTCACAGTGCTCCAAATTTGGCTAATAACACTGGGCTCAGACTTCACTCAATGCTTTCGGGTCCTTTGGCTCTGTGCATGCAAAAGAACAGAATGGAGCAATGAAGGAAGCCCAAGTAGGTCCTGATGCCACTGCTGAAGCCGTGGACAGAGTTGTGCCTGCCTGTCTGTCTGCCTGCCTGCCTGCCTACCTCAGAACTTGTGTTTTGCTTTTATCATCCTGAACTTTTTTTTTCTTTTTGCAGTTTATTTTAAAAGTTTTCAAATCAAAAGAAAAGTTGAGGGACAGTAAAATGAACATTTCATCTGGCTCAACAATTGTAACATACTTTCATATATGCTTTTGCATGTAGTCCCTTTCGCTATTAAATTTCTTTTGTTGAACCATTTGAAAGTAAGTTACACAGAAGAACTTAGAACATTGATATAAAGATAGTGGTTACTAAAGGTTCTGATGGGAAGGACAGGGAAGATTAGGTGGAGTATAGGGCATTGGAATTGTTCTGTATGATACTGCAATGACGGATACATGTCATTATACATTTGTCAAAACCTATACAACTGTACAGCACTAAGTGTAAACCATAATGTAAACTAAAGACTTTGGTTAGTAGCAATACTTCAATATTGGTCCATCAATTGTAACAAATGTACCACACTAATGTAAGATGTTATTAATAGGGGAAAACGTGGGGGAGGTGGGGGAGGTGTGGGGGAGGCTGTAGGAAAGTATATGGGAATCCCCTATTTCAATGTAACTTTTCTTTAATCTAAAACTTCACTAAAAATAACCTTTATTATTACCAAAAAAAGAGTAAGTTACAGACCTCACAGCATACTTGACTACTAAATAACTCAATATGTATCTCCTAAGAATAAGGACTAAGAAAATTAACAATTTCATATCATCCAATATCCATTCCATATTTAAAGTTCCTCAATTGCTACAAATATCTTTATTTTCTATTTTCACCCAAGCCAAGATACAGTCAGGTTTTACCCTTTGCAATAGGCTGTTTTCTCTCTGTAGTATTTTTTTAATCTAGAAAACTCTGTTGCCTTTTTTTTTTTTTTTTTTT
>JAQZBX010099624.1:0-11442 GCA_029593785.1 Cabassous unicinctus
AAAAAAAAAAAAAAAAAAAACACCAAAAGAAAAAAAAAAATGGTCAAAGAGTTGAAGCTTACAGAGTTTGTGTTATTGTGATATCTGATTGGCTATAAGAGAATTAAGGCGTGTATTCTACCCTGTTTCCAAAAGGACATTCTATTTTCATTTGAGATGAATTCTAGGAGTTTTAAAAAACTTATGAATATCCTCTATTCCCCCATTTCTTCCCAGTTTTATCATTTCCCTAGCAGAAAATCAACTCATATGCTAGGAGATGGGAGTTTAACTGTTGCTTTTGATTAGAACTCAGGCATATTTAAGGAATGTCCCCTCAATTCTTTTCATAAGTACACACTATCTTGTGACACCTATTTTATATCTCCTTTTGTTTTCTGTGTCAAGATTAAAAAATGAATAGACCATACAAATAATTAGAAATATATGTATATATACACAAAGACACACCAAAAAAAAAAACACATATTCTACAATCCTTCTTATTGATTAAGAGGATGATAAAACACTTTAAAACAAAGAAACACAACTAGGCAATTTAACAATGTATCCATGAACATGAACAAATGTAGTCTCCTTTATAATCAAGTCAGAAACCAAAGCCCATACTCATTTGGGAAAAAATTGTGCTGTTTTCCAGCAGTGTTCTAGTTCTCTGAATCTCTCAGATAAGTTCTTTTAGTTTCCTAGGTTGTTCCAAGCAAATTACCATGAAATGGATTGGCTTAAACAATGGTAATTTATTTACTTACTTTTAGAGTATGGGAAAATGTCCAAATCAAGGAATTACCAAGGTGATACTTTCTTTCTGAAGACTAGCCTGCCTGCAATCCTTGCCTTCTCTGCCACAAGAAAAGGCACTTGGTGGTGTGTCCTGGTCTCTCCCTTCTTTTGTTGCTATCATTGCTTTCAGTTTCTTGCTTCTGTGGATTTCTCTCTTTCTGAATTTCTTTCTTTTATAAAGGACTCTAGTAAGAAGATTACGACCCATTCTGAATTAGGTGTGTAACAGCTTGTTTTAGTTAGCCAAAAGGCTGCCAATGCAAAGTACCAGAAATGTGTTGGATTTTATAAAGGGAATTTGTTTGGCTTACAGTTCTGTCACAGTTTGAGATTATTTATGAATCCCAAAAAGAGATTATTTATGAATCCATAATAGAGAGATTATATTTGTAAACTAATCTATTCCTCTGGGTGTGATACACTTTGAATGCTTTAGATTCATATGGCATGTCTTGATTAAATTACCTATTAAGATTAGGGCTTTGATTTGACTATGTCAGTATGACATGACTCAGATTGAGACCCTGCCCCCTTGGTGGACTGATATAAATGGACACTCACTCAAGAAGACATGCAGAAGAGGGGAGAATTTGGTCTTTCCAGTCCTATCACATGACTGAAAGGAGAAGATTCAGAAAAAGAAATGAACCATTTGCTTGATAATTTGCACCTGAAGAGAATAGAGCTGCTGAGCAGCTGAGAAGGCATGAGAGACTAGGCAGAGATACTTGCCATCTTCCTTCAACATGTGGCACCTGACTTTGTTGAGAAAGCAGCCTGGAGTTGGACTCTTCAGGTCCTTGTAACTGTAAGTTTTTACCCCAAATAAATACCCTTTACAAAAGCCAACAGAGTTCTGGTGTTTTGCATCAGCACCCCTTTGGCTGACTAATACAGAATTTGGTACCAGAAGTGGGGTACATTCTGATGCAATTACCAAAACTGCTGGAACAGCTATATAAATGGATAAGGAGTATTTTTTCGAGAAATTGTGAGAAGCTTAATAGAAAAAGCCTAGATTGCTTTGAAGAGACTGTTGGTAGGAAAATGGATGCTAAAAAGACTTAATTTTTTTTAGTGAAGAGCATGAATGCATTCCCCCACTACCATAAATTATGCCCTCGAGTTACCCACATTTGGGGAAATCACAGGGGTCAGCACATCTGTAGTGTGCATCCTGAAAAAACCAAATTCATGATCACAGTATCTCCCCTGCCAGGTAAGTATAATGAGACTTTTGATAAGAAATTAGAAGAAAATGATGAAATTATTACTGGAAACTGGAGTAAAGGTGATCTGTGTTTCAAAGTTGCAGAGAACTTAGCATGATTGACTCCTGATGTTATGTGGAAGGCAGAATTTGAAAATCACAAGGAGATTTCCAAACAAAATTTGGAAAACACAGCCTGGCTTCTCCTTGCAGCTTATATCAAATTGTCAGAGGAAAGAAATAAGCTGATAACCAAATTGTTTGGCACAAAGTAAACAGAAACTGATTCCAGAAATTCCACACCTTTGGAAATCAAGCCCCCAGATGATAGTGCCCCATTTGAGGAATTAACTAAACTTGGAACTTGTCAGTCAGGATTGAAAATGCAGTTATCCAGGAAAGACTTGTGGAAAGTCTTACTGTTTAATTGCTTGGACCCCTGCTTCCTGCATGCTAAACCAAAAAGCTTTTTGCAAGATCTGCATGAACAAAACCACTGTCAGCTTGGACTAAAAAGGACATGGAGGGGAGAGATGGAAAGGAAAAAGGCTTTACGAGGAAAACCATGGAAGCTGAGGTCTGGAATTAAGACAATTCCTTGGGCCAAGAGAAGGACCCTAACCATGTGTATGGAGAGGATATGTTTGCCCGAATATTTGAAGAGGGCGCATGCTCCAGCTCACTGTTCAGGGACAGTTTTGCCACTCCGGGCTACCGAAAGGGTGAAGCACATTCCCCAAGGGTTGGGGAGAGTGAGGTTGCTACTCCAGTGCTCTGAGAAGGGCAGGTTTATTCCACATAGGTTGGGGAGAGTGAGTTCAACACCCCATTGCTCTGAGAGGGGTGGGCCTGTTCCCCATTGATTAGGGAATGCCAGGTCACCACCTTATTGTTCTGAGAGGGTTGGACCTGTATGTCAGAGATTAGGGAGAATGTTGCTGTCACCTCACTGTACTAACGGGGTTGAGACTTTCCCCAAGATATTAGGGAAAGAGTGGCCATTACCCCAATGTTCTTGAAGGGTGAGGTCTGGAGCTAGGGCAACACCTAGATGCTTGATGAGGGTGAAAACAGGAAAATGGCCCTTGGGAAAGCTTGTGGAAAGGATGAGCCCCCATGAGGCCCCAAGGAGGAGAGGAAACAATAATCTTAAGAGTGACTCTCAGACTTTGAAATTTAACTGAGTATGCCCTACAGGTTTTTGGAACTGTTGAAGACCAGAGACCCATGTTTCCCACCCAAATTCTCCTTGTGGTAATGCAAATGTTTATTTCATGTCTGTCCTTTTGTATACTGGGAGCAGATAAATTGTTTTCTAAGTTTCACAGGTCTATAGCCAGAGGCAACTTTGCCCCAAGACAAACTGTATTTCTATAACTGTGATGTGATTTTGTACTTAGCATTGCTAACTGAAAAGATTTATGGTTCTTTGAGTATTGTAAAGTCTTTTTGGGATTCAGAGGGTGGAGAATGGTAGGTTGGCTGAGTAATACAATTTCCAAGGCTATGAAAAGTCTAATTCAAGGTACCATAAAAGGTACTTTCTCACCAAAGTCTGCTGCCACATGGTGAGGCAAGATGGCTGCAATCTCTGCCAAATTTGAGTTCTCAGCCTTCCCCTCCAGGCTCACCATCTCTCAGATCCCAGCTCCCAGAGAAGCTGTGAGCAACCAGGCATAGAGCTCGTCTCTTTCTGGGCCTTCTCTCTCAATCTTGGCTGCTTCACTTTCTTCCCATGTTCAACTGCAAGCTCTCAAGCATATGGTTCATCTCTCCCTGGGCCTCAGCTCCTTGAGCCTCTTGGGGGCTTCTTTCCTTGTAGCTCAATTATGGGCAAAACTGCTGTCCTTTCTCTCACATTGCAAGATCAATTATGGCAGTTCCCTTTTCCTGTGTTTCCATTTTTATCAGACCCAGCAAAAAGGTGGAGACTCAACCTGAGTCTCACTTCAGTGAAATAGTCCAGTTGAAAGGGTCTCACACCTACAGAAATGGATTATTTCACAAACAAAATCTTTCTCTTTTGGGGATTCATAAAATAATTTCAAACTGCCACACAACTTAACTGAAATAATCTTATCAAAAGATCTTACTAACAATGGGTTCATACCCAAAGGAATAGGTTGACTTTAAGAACATGCTTTTCTGGGGTACAAATGGCTCCAAACCACCACACCACTCATACTCTTATCTGCATTTAGATGTTAGTTATCTTCTATTTTTTTCCCCTCATCTCCCCTCCTTTGCCTTTCTTTTTACATTATTTTCTGGAAAATATTAATATTTGTTATTATTTCCTAGTGGAAATTTTTTCATACTCTTTACCTTCCTGGACGATTTTGTGCTACAGCAAACACCATAATGATATTTGGTTTTTGGTAGGGCTGGCCTGGCAAAGCTCCTCTGTTACCAATTCTGTTCTCATATAAAGCCAATACCTGAGAGCCATCCCTTATGTTTTATACATAAAATGTCTTATTTACCCACTGGTGTCTGTCATCCTTGCATTCTCTCCTGATGTTAGTGACCTTGCCAGCCTCCCAGACTCACATGCACCAGGTAACAAAGAAGGCCAGCCTAATCAGTCCCTGAAAACTCTTGACTGTTGGGAGATGACCTTTACTTTGTCTTACCCAGGTCTATGAAACAGCCTGCATGTTCATCTCCTTAGCTTTCCTTGAATCAGTTCCTTTGACTTTTTTTGTCCTTGACCTCTGTCTTTACTAATGTCATTTTGGATATACAGTAGGATAGACATCTATATTTTCTTAACAACATAAAATCATTAATAAACAAAAGTAATACATTAAGATGATACAGAGCAATAAATGGAGATGATACAGACCAAAAAAGGAGGATGAAGTAATAATGAATCATTTATATTACAAAAGATGATGAGCTATTAACTCTTCTATTTGAAGAAATATCACATGAAAAAAGCACAGCAAATTTTCCCTTTAATTACTTATTTTGACCTCAAAAAAGCCAAATTCTTCCACAATTCTTTTATTTTTTTTTTTCAGTCAAATAACCCCTATAAAATAGTTTAGGGTCTAAGAAGCATTAGTCTCACTAACATCAGATTTTTTTTTCTTGCAGAAATTTATGCATTCCCCAGGATACTGACCTTTTTGAATCTGTTATGATTTTCAGTAATGGCACACTTTTTAGTATGATATAATGGTCCAAAGTTTTAACATCCAATATCACTTGTGCAATGTTAACATTTTTGTGATAAATTATTTATTTATATAAACCAATAATGTAAAAATTATTTGATATTTTACTTATTTCCAGATCCTATAGTCTATATTTATTTTTGTAACAGAGTTGATAATTCTGAGAAAGTCAAGCAAGTTGCCTGTAAATTATTGGCAAACTCAGTCTGAAATACATTATACTAATATTTTGATTCCAAAACATGCAGATCACTAAGGTAACATGAAATTCCAAACCACATTTCTTTTCTTCACCTTAAAATAAAACCAACCCTCCTAATATAATAAAAACACCACATCATTGCAACAGTTCTAATTAATTCCAAATATTATGTAGCAAATCATTATGCCTGCTGCTTCCTTGTCCACCTGCTGATTATCCTGTGATCTGTCTTGCTGCTTTGTCAACCTGATGAGTGTTGTTGCCCTCCAGACACCCTGCCCACCTGTTCATAATTTCCTTCCAGCATGTCATACTTGAGTATTATAAGAAATGAAAAAAAAAGAACTATGAAAATCTCACCTTCAAAGACTGACATTACAATAATGCATTGCTTTGGCTACTTCTTCCTAATTCACTAATGGTTACCCTTTATTCCTTTTCCTTTCATTAACAAGGACCCTTTAGTTCTCTTGTATTAAAAACTTAATTGTTCCTGTGAACGTCCTTCATGGTGTACTTTAAGAATATATTCTCCAGATAGCCACCTTCTTCCTCTCTGCAAAAGCTTCTGGGACCAAGAACAAGAAAAATGTGGCAGGTGCAGCGAGGGCCAATTAAAAAACAAATCTGCGCTAACTGATGGGTAATCTTCAGTAAAATCACTAGTGACAATACCAGATGCCTGGGGAAAATTGACATTGACCAGATTCCGTTTATTGCTGGCACTGCTTTGATTCATCTGCACCATGCAGCTGTTGTAAAGGTAAATGACTTGCACTCCCAGTTTGTACTTTTATGGGTTTGTTTTGTCGCAGCAGTCTTAGTATTTCTTTCTTTCACCCAGGCTTGTAATAGGTCAGATGTTACCATTTTCAAACAGCATTTCCATCTTTCCTCATTTCCCAGAGAACCAGATTTGAAAATAGATTAATGCTGCATTTGTGTTAATCACATTCTGAATTATTAAACTGTTTGATATCTTTAATTATTGTATGGTTACCTAAAAGCTCAACAATTCAAATTAGGAAAATGTAGGAATCCTTGGTTAATTTTTCCTCCATGACTTGATTCAATTCAAGTACAAGTTCTTTTCTTATTAGAGGGCCATCGATCTTGCTCACACTATCTCAGCACAAAGGACACAGCCTGGTGAAGAGTCAGCACAGAGTATTGTTTGTTTAATGTTGACTGATGGACATGACCACATTTACTTTCTAATAAATGTCCAAACCCCAATGCACTCAAAGATTTAATCTTTGTAATAAATACATCCTGTGCTTTTGTAACTTGTTATATCTATGTGCTTGGTGGTTTATTCAGGATGCAAAAAGTTACATAAAGCCACATAATAAACACATCAAATTTTTAATCATTGGTTTAAATTAATAAAGTATAATTTTATAATGAAATAAAACTTTCCTATAGAGTATAACCTAATTGTTACACGGATTTTTAAAAATAAAACAAGAGAGTAAATATATTTTACAATTTGAATGGGAAAATTTTAAGACAAGCCTGGCAGCTGAGGACATGTTCGTTTTCCCCAGCCTTTCAGAGGTATGTTGATGAGAAAGTTAAAGAAATACTTATCTGGTCAAATTACTTACAAAATAAAAATTGAATCAATCCAATTGTATTCCAAAATATCTCCCCATCAAATTCAATTCACCTTCAACAATCACTTAGACCGGGCATTCCCAAACTTTAATAATGTGTATATGAATAACCTTGAGGTAAAATGCAGGTTCTAGTTCATAGGTCTGAGGTGGGACCTAGGATTCTGCACTTGTCACAAGTTCCCAGGTAATGCTGATCCTGCTGATCATATGCTACGTTGTGAATATTTTATTTTCTTGTCTTCCTTCTCTCACCCCTTGCTCCTTTACAGTTCACAGCTAGGCATCTGTCAGAGTAAATTTTTTTTTTTTTCATGAGTCCAATCCTAGCATCACCCAGTTTAAACTTCTGGAGTCTCCCATTGGATTTTCTATAAAATCTGAAATCTTTTGCGCAATGATTTTGTCACTCTCTACCATGCCAACTTAATGATTTCACTCATGCTTACCTACTATAGCCACAGACATCTCAATTCCTTGAGCAAGTCAGCCTCTTCTTTACCCACTGCCCAGGAATTGTGCATGATGCCCCTCTGCCTGGCTCTACTCCATCTCTATTAATAACTGGCTCTTGCTGTTAGGATTTCAGCTTAAATTTTACTAATGCAGAGAGAATTTCCCTGACCACCTTGTATAAGTAGCTACTGACTCCCTACTATTCTCTCATATATGTTTATTTTATAAATATAGTAGAAATCCCTTCTGTAATTATTTATTTGCTTATTTATTCAATTATTGGCTTTAGCCCACTTTAAGTAATAAGTTCCATAAGGTTAGGGACTGTGTCTGCTTTATATAGATCAGTTTATACACTGAAACTAACTCTATACCTGGCAGAGAGTTGCTTTTAATAATATTCCTAGGCAAATATTTATTTGTGTTTATATCCTTGTTTTCAACTTTTTTCTTCAGCCATCTATCTGCTACTAAAGTACAAAATTTCTGAAAATGTCTTAATTCTATTTTTTAAAGAAATTAGACTTGAAACTATTCAAATCTAACACTTTATTGGGTTTTATTTCACTGCATTTGTTCATTCTTATTTTAAAACTCAGTATGTTTGAAGCCATAAATTCCACTCAGTTTATTAAAGGGACATCCTCATAGGTTCTGAATACAACTAAATTTCCTAATTAACATTCCCTATGTCCAATGGCTTCAAATGATTTGTAAAAAACAATTATGCAAACCTACTTATACTCAATTACTATTTTATGAAAGGTCACCATGCAAATTCATAATGTGTATATATAGGATGTGACTACTGTTACCTAAACAAAGAATTATGAGCCTGCAAAATGTATACTTCTGAGAAATACCTTGTAATTAATAGTAAATATTTATTAAGTGTTTATTATGAGCTTTATTATTTCCAAAAGTTAACTTGTCCAAAATTGTATACATAAATGTTACCATAATTTAGATTAAAACATAGATTAGTCTTATTCTAATATCCTCTTTACTAATCACTATACCTTATTAACTTAACTTTTACTCTTTAACACATATATTTCTTTTGTTTTCTTTTTGCTGTTCTCTTCTACTTTACATTTTATCCCATTTCCTTTACTCATAGCTTTTTTCTCTCAATCATAATAAACTGTTTTCCTTTGGCAACAGAAACTAAAAGATTGTGGAATCTACCATAGATTTCTTGTTTTGCTAAAAGTTTTTGACTTACTGGAAAATAATTAATTTTAAGACAGACCCTAAATCAAATGTTGATGCTCACTCAAGGTAGCCTTTTGTCAATGTTTCTTCATAACTCATAAGGCTTGCTGTGAAAAATATAAGAATGAAACATCTGCATTTAGGGGATAGAGTAGTTTGATTTTTACCATAATGAAAATGTAGAAATTCTGGAAAAATTTCATTAACAAAGTCAGTTAAAAGGGCTTAAGTTTAGTTTCTTCTTCTGCACATGAAATAGCTTCAGAAATACTTTCAACACAAGGTTTGAAAAATGCACAAAGTTCTTCCTGATTCCTTTTCTAGCCCACATTTCTGAGTTCCTAATTTCATTTATAGAAGGTGAAAGCAAATTGCTGTGTTTTTAAAAATTCAAAGCAATCTTCAGCCTGGAATACACCCTTTACATTCTTTGAGAAGTCTCCCTCCTGCACAGGACCATAGACTCCTGGGTTAGGGAGAGAGTGCTGTTAATTGAGAATGATCAAAAAGTGCTGCCAATTTGCTCCTGGAAGTCAGAGAACTTGGAAAAAGCTAAAAAGGCTATTCTCCTTTGTATTGATCCTCAAATGAAGCACAGTCACAGGTCACTAGCAATTTTTCCTCCTCTTGTTTAAATTCAGATGTAATTTACTGTTGACAAACAGGCAGTGTAAGATGTATTTGATCTGAGGTCACTCTACTCTAGTCTTTGATTGTGTATTGAATACCCCAGAAAGGTTCAGTTTTATTTAGCTCACTAAGTTTATACTAGCTTTCTATAGGGATGGTCAATTATATCTACAACTTCATTTAACATTTACCTATGAATTAGAAAATATAACTGCTACCAGTAACGCAAAGAAAACAAAAATATGAGTATGCAGGAAAGTAAAAGCTACATATATAAATTCATTGTGACATAGAAAAAAACTTCTACTCTGAATTTTGCATATTTGATCACATAATTATTATACTCATTTTGTAAAAGTAGAAGGAATAAGAGTTTATTCTTGTATAATCACACATTCCATGTATTAAAATAATAGAAAGCCTGACATAAGGTTAGTGATTTACTGTAAAATAAGTATAATATAGATTGGATAGGGCAGAAGGGAAATTAAATATTTTAGGGTACTGAAAAGGACTACTTTGCTTCAACAGAATTATTATGAATACCTACTTGTGCAAGCTTAAAATGACTAAGAAATCTATCTTCAGAGTTTAGTTGAAAAGGAAAAAAAAATCCTTAACAAAATGCTATAAATAATAATGGGATCCTGAGCAGAGTAAAGAAATGTAAAGTCAGTTCTGAATTTAACAGGGGACTAAACAGGCTATTTTGGCTACTGGTTTATGAAGGCAAGAAATTAACTATTTAAAGGGAGGCAATTATCCCTTGGGAATATTTATTTACTACCTATAAATGTTCATGGTTCCAAGATTTGAAGGCAAAACTGAGACAAGAAAAACAAAAAGTTAAGATAGGTGCTATTTTCATAAAGGGTACACTCTTTAGAATAGAGAAGTAAATAAAGGGCAAATTACCGTATATACCCCTTTGGGAATTTGATATAATTATGAATTCCAAAAATATAATTGGATCATGCTTGTAAACTGATCTGTTAATCTGGGCATGATTAAGTTATGATTAGGGTGTTGTCTGGACCATGTCAGTAGGGCATTGAGCCCCACCCTTTGGTGGGTGGGGAATCAAATATAAAAGGCATGGCAAGAACAGAGTTGGGGCAGTTTTTGAGAAGCAGTTTTGATGTTGGAGAAAAGGCTCCAGAAGAAGAGAAATGAGCCGTTCGCCTGATAGTCTACAGCTGACCTTGTGGAGGAACCAGAAGAGCTAAGCCCGGAGAGAAATGCAGCCCCGGGAGGAGAGGAACACAAGAAGCCTGAACCCTGGCAAATGTCAGCAGCTGTCTTGCTCCAACACGTGGCAATGAACTTTGGTGAGAAGAAACTTACGCTTTGTGGCCTGGTATCTGTGGACTTCTACCCCAAATAAATACCCTTTATAAAGACCAACCTATTTCTGGTATTTCACATTAGCACCCCTTTGGCTGACTAATACAAAATTTGGTTCCAGGAGTGGGGTAGTGCTTTTGTAATTACCAAACTGTTGGAATGGTTTTATAAATGGGTAAGGGGTATTTTTTGGAGGAATTGTGAAATGCTTCATGGAAAAGGCCTAGATCGCTTTGAAGAAACTGTTGATAGTAATATGGATGCTAAAGAGACATTCTATGATGCCTTAGAAGTAAATGATGAAAGTATTATTGGAAACTGGAGGAAAGGCGATCCATGTTTTAAAGTTGCAGAGAACTTAGCAAGATTAACTCCTGGTGTTATATGGAAGACAGAAATTGAAAACGGCGAACCAGAGCATTTAGCTAAAGAACTTTCCAAAGTAAACCTGGAAAATGTGGCTTGGCTTCTCCTTGCAGCTTACAGCAAAATACTAGATGAGCGAAATACACTAAGGACTGAACTTTTGGGTACTAAGAAAACAGAAATTGATTCCAGAACTTCCAAGTTTCTGGAAATCAAGTTTCCAGATGAAAGTGCCCCATTTGAAGACTTAGCTATACCTGGAACTTGTAAATCAGAATTGAAGATACAGTTATCTCAGAAAGACTTGTGGAAAGTCTTACTGTCTGATGGCTTGTACCCCTGCCTCTTGCATGCTAAACCAACAACGTTTTTTTTTTTTTTAAAGATTTATTTATTTTATTTATTTATCCCCCCCTTGCTGCTTGTGCTGCTGTGTCCATT
>JAQZBX010099625.1:0-11455 GCA_029593785.1 Cabassous unicinctus
TTGAACTCTTTAGGGCCTTCTAACTATAAGCTTTTACCCCAAATAATTACCCTCTATCAAAGCCAACAGATTTCTGGTACTTTGCATCAGTACCTCTTTGGCAGACTAATACAGCAGTCTCCAGTATCTCTGTATCTCAGGGAAGTCTCTTTTAGCTCTCTCCAGCAGTAGACAGCCTCTGCCTGGTTGTCAGTGTAAGGCCCAGTATATCTGTGGGGTTTCTTCTCTTCCTCTTGCATATATACACAGACTTAAGCAGTCCCAGGAGGTCTATGCCTGGAAAGGGGCTCTCTCTACCCTTCTGTTCCTGCTCAAGTGGTAGACAGCTGCTGAGCTTAGTGTGAAGCCCAACTTGCCTGGAGCCTTCCTCTCGCTTCTCCTGCTATGCTCTAAGATGTCAGAATCATTCTCTCTCAGTTCTCCCCCTGCCCTATCCCCAGCCTTTCTCATGAACACTCATCAAGACCTTTGGAAAGAATTAGCAGGGTGTGGAGGCTCCCCTTTTGTCTGGGGCTCCCAGGCCTATCTGTCATACAAATCCCCTCAATGACCTTAAAATATGTGAAAAGTTTAGCAGTTTTCTTCTTTCTTACCTGCATCTAAGATGACTTCTTCCTTCTCCCTCTACTCTGTTTAGGAAGCAAGCAGCCATGATTTCCTTCTCTTCCAGGAGAGATGTGATGGTTTGATGCTGGATGGACCCTAGGAAATCATGTACTTAGAGCTAATACATTCCTGTAGGTGAGAACCTATTGTAGGTGGGACCTTTTGAGTAGGTCACTTCAGTTAAAGGCCTTTTGATTAGATTACTTCAGTAAGCATGACCCAAAGTGGGTCTTAATCCTCTTATTGTAGTCATGTTTAAATGGGATGAATATGGAGAAAGACACAGAGACAACTCCCTAGAAGCTGAGTGAGAGAAAGCACTGGAAGCCAGAAGCTGCAATCAAGAGAACACGAAAGCAGAGAAAAAGCCACAAAGCAGGAAGGTGAAGTCAAGGACACCTGGAGGAGGAAGGAGAGCCCAAGCATTTGCTGCCATGTGCTTTGCCATATGACAGAAGAGTCCAGGATCGCCAACAGCTGGTCTTCGGGGAGAAAAGCATCACATGATGGAGCCTTGCTTTGGACATTGTCGTGTCTTCAGAGCCGTAAGCTTGTAAGTTAATAAACCCATTTCTGTTATATTGCTTTTGGTAGATTGTAGCAAATTGAAACAAGAGGCTTGTCACATTTTAGATATTGGCTCAATAGGTCCCCATCTCCCCCTACCTGCAACTTCAGTTCTCTCATGGTCTTTGAAAAAATCTTTGATTTTGCATATTAGCTGACTTTTTATTTTGTTACGGTGGGAGCAAATTTAACTTGTGACTTTCTATCTTCAACAGAAGTGAAAGTCTATTAAATGTTTTTTAATGTCTGTATCACCAAAAGTCAGAATAAAATCCCTGGAAAGTTAAGAGGCCTACATTTGGTGATGAAATAAAAATAGCTCCACAAGGTAGGAAGGGAGCAGAATCTGGATTCTTTTCCCTGTGGCCTTTCTCCTGTCCCCACCACTTGTGCTCTGTGTAGCAGATTGCAGAACGCAGCTCATCTGAAAGGTTTCCCCTGGCAGGCCACCTCTGTACAGATTCAGACTGAATTGTGTGAGGTAGAGAAGTGCGAACAAAGCTCTCTGACAGAAAAGCCTGTGGTATTTTTGAGGAGATCAGGGATCTGTTCACAGTCCTAGCTCTGGGGATAATTTTTGCTTCTGTTTATGAGGGCCTCTTCCAAATACTCTTTGTCTTCCCCCTGTAGCATTTACTTGGAATAGCTTTCAGAAGTAGAATGTATCAGTTAGAGCCTCATAGGAATTTGAGCGTGTTTTTCTAGGATCACCAAAGCTTGCTACTGAGATCATTGTATTTTATTTTATTTTTATAAGGACAGCAATTCAGGGGCATGAAAGAAACTTTGTGTTTTCATTGACTCAAATGATTTGTTTCTGGAAAATAATGCAGCTCCTTGACATCAGAATAAAAATACTGATATGAATTCTATATAATTGCATTTTTTTGCATCTAAGTTTAGAATCACATTATAATAGCAAATGCCTTGCTATAATCTCGTACTGAGCTTCCTTTTGTTTGTTGGGCTAGTGGCATATTTCTTCATCTAATCGTGCACATTATTTTATAAAATTACCTCTGCCTTTCTTAAAAGACATGGGCCACGCTAATTGAAGTACTTAGTTCGACACAACAATAGCACTTGGTTGGTGTAACCACAAATGATTAGGATGTGGGTGACTGATGATATAACTTCTGATATACTGCATAGAATTTATTTTGCTTTCCTGGGCACTGCTCGAGCAAGTCCGCATATCCATAGCAAGGCCATTCCATGAAGATCTGATGGTCCTCTGGATAAACTGTGACCTGGGTTATTTTGCAGAGCATCAGATTGGGAATAATACTTAAGGAACTAAAAATGGGTTTATGTGGAAGATAGATTCTTGAGGCTGACCTGGATAGTAGATACCATAGCATTCTTTCTTCACTCACTTGCTCAGTTTGCGGCTATGGATTGGAGATGGAAGTATAATTGAGTTGTTCAGATGTTTGAAGGCTCCAGCTTCCAGTCAGCTCTACAGTGCTGCCTGGCAGGGAGCATTCCCTTTCCCTAAGCCTTTTGTTCCTCTCTCTACTGGTTTTTATATGTCAATGGGGGGTTGAATTTTAGAAGAAACCAGTGGATGGCTCATAAAAGAAACATGACAGAACTGAATTTTAAAGATGTTTTAAGGAAAGGAAAGAAATTCATTCAGTAAAAATGAGCTATAAAATTATCCACATCATCCCTCACATAATTAGTTCCTAAACTGATCAGCTGTCACCTCGTATTATTTTTGGTGACCTCAGGTAAGTTAGCAGTTCTGTGAATGGGGAAGGCATGGGATTATTTTATTTAGAGAGCATGTTTTACTAACGGATTTAAATACAAAACCTGTAGCTTATTTCCAGCCAATGGTACAATTTCCAGCTTCTAATAATCACTAAAATAACTATTTTATTTTTTAGTAAATATAACAAAATCCTACACCTAATAAACATAAAACTAATGGAATTTCCAAGTGTGCATTATTGCCTGCATCATGTTAGTCCTATGGTCTAGTTATATTTGGGACGTTATTGTCACAAATTGGCCAAGTGTAGAAAAACTAGATTTTCTTTCAAGGTATCTTTATCCAAATTGTTTTCAACCAGAATTACACATGAAGCTTAAAAAATATTCCTAAACCAGGCTTCTCCACAGACTATTTACATCCAGTTGATGCCAAAGTATGACTGAAGGTAAGAACAATCACTCACTCTCTAATCTCTAAAGTAGAGGGGCTCAAAATGTGGTCCCCAAACCAACAGCAATAGCATCATCTGGGAAATGGTTAGACATACAACCATTTCTGGGTCACAAACTCCTAAGACTCACTCTGACCTACTGAATCAGGAAGTGGGGGCGGGGCAGGCATATGCTTTTAATAAGCTCTCCAGGTGATTCCGATGTACACATTTCAGAACCACTGTGCTTCTAGAAAAAATTGTATCTGAATTCATTGACAGATTGCTTTGGTGATTCCAACCATTCTCTAACCTTAGGCCAATTGAAAGGAGAAAAAAACATATAGGTTAGCTCAGATCTTTTGGGTTCGTGCCACAGGTCACACGAATGAATTCTCACATTTTACTTCTTGTCTTAGAACCTCATCCTGGCAATTTCTTCCAAATGGGTTTAGGTGCTTGAAAGAAAAGGCCCAAGATGCAGTTGGGGTACAAGCAGAGGAAGCCTGGAAGTCTAGGAAGTTTCCAATAAATGCTCAAAGGATGGCATCACCTTGATGAACTCATCATATTTCATGAACCTTGTATGATAGCTTAGTACTTCAAACATGTAGGATTCTCAGAATTAGAAAATACCCAAGGATATTGCTAATCCATCCATTCACAGTGAAAGAAATATGTGCTTGAAGAGACCATATATACATGTCCTCTGGCTGGTAGATTCTCTCTTTAGGAAAATGGACAGTGGGCTGCCTTTCTGTAACCAGAAGGTAGCAAGCAAGAAATCATAGTATGTTATTTTTGTGATCCAAATATTTACTGAGATCAGGCCATGAAAATCAGAGACAGCAATGGATCAGCGTGTTATTAGCTTATGGGAAGCTTTGGAGCAAGGTGCTCTCAAATTATGCTCTCCTTTGGCATGGGCTCAATACTTGCTTTAATTACACATTTTTAAATTCTGTAATTCAGAATGATCAGTTGCCCTTTGAATTAGCATATGCAGTCTTTAGATATTAAAGTTATGATCAAATTTTAATCATCTGGGAACCAGAGTCTCTTTAAAGAGAATTGTCCAGACTTGTCTAGTCCAGAATCTTGGATATCCAACTATTAGGTTTTATCAACATATTTATTTGGTATAATTCACATAAAATTAACTACATATATTCACAGTATACAATTTGTTAAATTTTGACATATGTATACCCAAGAAACATCATCATAATCAATTATGAACATGTCCATTACTCCTGAAGACTTCCTCATGCCACTTGGTAATCCCTATCTCACATCTTCCTCATCACCAGGCAACCACTACTCTGCTTTCTGTCACATAGATTATTTTTTATATTCAAGAATTTTATATGAATTGAATCATACAGTATGTAGTATTTTTGACTGATTTCCTTTACTAAAAAAAATAATTTAGAGATTCAGCCATATTTTTGCATATATCAACAGTTCGTTTTTATCAATTTACCTCCCAGTTGACATTTAGGTCATTTCCAGGTTTTGACTATTACAAATGTAATGTTAAAGCATTCATGTACAAGATTCTGTATAGATAGAAGCTTTCCTTCCTCCTGTGTAAATACCTAGGGGTAGAAAGCCTGGATCATACAGTAGGTGTATGCTTAACTGTTTAGGAAACTGTGAACTGTTTTCAAAAGTGGTTTTACCACCTTTCTATGAGCAATGTGTGAGAGTTCCAGTTCCTCCATATCTTTCCAAGCAGTTGGTATGGGCAGTCCTCTTAATTTTAGCCATTTTAATGTGTGTATAATATTCTATGATCTTGAGTACTGTATGTAGCTTCATGAAGTCAGTTGTGTAAGTCTTCCAACTTGGTTCTTCTTATTCAACATTTAGCAGAAGAGTGGGAATCAATATGAAAAATTAAAAAAACAATTCTGAATTTCTGCCTACTCTTTTATATCTAGAACAACAGTTATGAAAGTATTTTCCAGGGATCCCTGGATGTCCTCAAGTCCTTGTTAGGGGGTCATAGATCAAACCAATTTTCATAATAATATCCAGATGATTTTTTTTTTCACTTTCATTCTCTCATGAAATGTGCAACAGAGTTTTCCAGACTACCTGATGTGTAATGACATCAGAGCTCTGATTGTTGATAGAATGTGTGCTTGTGTATTCATACATTTAAAATTTTTTTGGTTTCTGGTTCAGCACATAAACTTGGAAGTCATTGCTACTGTCCTCACAAGAAAAAGGTGAAAAACTGAAAATCAACAACTCTTAGATGCATCAGAGAATTGAGACCACAGGCAAACCAGAAACTAGAAAACTGGAGAGATAAGCAGATGCAGAGAATCACAGCTTACGAGGAGCAGAAATCACTGCTCTTCCTAGCATTTAGTAGGAATACTTAAGGGGTAATTGACTAATTTCTTGAGACTGAGCATGGGACAGCTTGAAAGATAAAATCTCTTGGAGGCCCATGTTTGGGGGTCTCCCACACTTTTATGAGTTTTACTTACAGAACTTCAACCAGATTCCTACTGTGAAGGTCAGAAAAAACTCCCTTCCTGCTTCTGCGAGTGAAGGGGAATACTAATCATTTTAAAATACAGTTGGAATGTTCTGTTTTCTTTAACAAATGCCTGCTTTTAGGGAAACTATTTTTTACTAGAACCTCACCATCATGGGTTTCACCAGAGTGAAGGGAAATATCCAAATCTAACCCCCTGTAGCCTTTGACATGGGGAGGAGAATTACCAACTCTAGCCCCCTCTAGCCTTCCTGTGTCACTTAAAGGATGAATAAAAAAATGAGAGTCACTTGTGAAGATTGGAGCCCAAGGACACAAGCTTACTAAAAACAGACCTTATCATAGGTTTATAGAATGCTTCCCAGTCCCCCACAACTTACCACCGCATAACCGGACCCCTGTATAGTAAAAGGAGATGGCAGTTGAATAGAATTGCAAGGTTCAGACTCTATTTAAGATAGAGTTTCTAGGGAAACCCCAAAGACAACAGGGAAGATAAGAAACTAGGACAGCAGAGGAAATTTTAGCCTCTGACACTTACAGCTTCAGAAAACATAACCACAAATTATTTCTCTGTAGAAAACCCCAAAGAATTGACCAAAAAACTTCCTGGAACTAAAATGTGATTATAGCAAGGTTGCAGTATACAAGGTTAATATACAAAATCAGTTGTTTTTCTATATTTGAGCAATGACCAGTTGAAGCTTGAAATTATCTTTCGCTATTGAATTGCCTTTGCTCCATTACCAAAGATCAATTGACTGTATTTGTGTGGTCTATTTCTGGTCTCTCTATTCTGTTTCACTGATCAATTTCTCTTTTCTTTCACCACTACCACACTGTCTTGATCACTGTAGCTGTATAGTAAGTTTAAAAGTCCAGTATGTCAGTCTTCCAACTTTGTGCTTCACCAGTACTGTGCTGGCTATTCTGGGTCTTTTGCCACTTCATAAACCTTAGAATCATTTTGCCAAAATTCAAAATATAACTAGCTGGAATTTTTATTGGAATTGCATTGAATCTATAGGTCATTTGGGAAGAACTGACATCTTAATGATAGTAAGGATTTCTATCTATGAACATGGACTACTCTCCATTTATTTAAATTTTAAAAATTTTATTTGGTCATAGGTATAGGTTTCCACATATAGATTTGTACATTTCTTAGATTTTTTACTTAAGTATTTCCCTCTTTTTTTGTGCTAATGTAAATGGTGTTATTTTTAATTTCAAGCTTCAATTGGATTTTAGTTAATAATATATTAATTTTGTTCATCAATTGTAAGAAGCTGTGTGTGAGGAGTGGAGGAGAGAGGGTATATGGGAACTCGGTAATTTCTGCACAATTTTTATGTAAACCTAAAACTGCTCTAAAAAGTCTCTTAAAATCCTCAGCATTAATCTCATATACAGTAAGTATCAATACCCGTAACACACACAAAAGCAAAACCTTTGGGGATCCTCAATGATTTTTAAGTATGTAATTCAGTTCTGAAATGTGAGATCTAGAGAAAAGTTAGGGGAAGAATAATAGAAGAAAAGAAAGCAACTGCTTTAAAACAGGAGAAAAGGAACACCTCCAAACTTAAAAACTCTATTTTTTCTCTGGAACGGGAAGGTGAAGGGACAATACAAACACATCGCTGCATGCTGTTATTGGCCCTGGAGACCTGGCCTTTGTTCTGATGCTGGCAAAACTCTGATTTCTATAGTGCTAGACTTGCTGTCTCATTGCTTTATCCCAGGGTCATATTTAACCTGCAGCCTTTTTCCACTGTGCCTGGTCAAATGGAGCATTTTTCAGAGTTTATGAGGAAGCTGCCACTGGTTAACTTGCTTCCAGATGAAAAGATCACTGCAGGGACCGAGAGGAGCTGTGGTTTGGTACTGAAGCCCTCTCTGCTTCTCTGTGAGCTTCGATGGCTGCTGAGATTCTGCTGCCCTAGGAAGACTGAGGTGTTAATAGAAACCAGAAACCAAGCTGCGACGATAGTCAGAGAGAATACAATGGTTTCTGTTTCCCCATACTTATTGGCATATGCATTATTTGTTATTAAGTAAATGATTCAACATGAATGAAGAGGTTTCTAGAATAAGCAATAGGGAATGTTAGTCTCTGGTTGGGTGTCTTGAATAGTCAGGTGATAGAAGGAAGTCCTGGGTTAAAACGGGATGCCTCTATTCCTACTCAGTACCCAGTGGCTCTAACATGCTCCCTCACTAATTTGTCATACCTCATATGAGACTGAGATTTACAAAGCTATGGGACAGAAAATTGTGTACAAATTTTGGTATAATTATGCTAAAAGAAATCATAGTAAATATGCCTTTGTTAAATATTACTATTTTAATGTCTTTTCTGAGTACCACACAAATTTCTTTCACTAGTAAAAAAAAATGCTCTTTTATTATTAGAAATGTCCCCAAAGCACAAGTCTTAAATATAAAATAATTTGGTAAATGAAATTGTCATATTCTTTTTTTAAGAGAATTTATTTTAAGTCATGCATAAAATACAGAGTTCCCATATAGCTCCTGTATTAGTCAGCCAAAGGGTTGCTGATGCAAACTACCAGAAATCTATTGACTTTTATAAAGGGTATTTATTTGGGGTAGAAGCTCACAGTTACCAGACCATAAAGCTTGAGTTACTTCCCTCACCAAAGTCTGTTGTCATGTGTTGGAGCAAGATGGCTGCCGACGCCTGCAAGGGTTCAGGTTTCCTGGGTTCCTCTCTTGGTGGGGCTCCTTTCTCCTCCGGCTCAGCTGCTCTGTTTTCTCCACAAGGCCAGCTATAGACTATCAGGCAAATGGCTCGTCTCTCTTCCTGAGGCCTTTGCCTGTGTTTAATGGAGACTTCTCTCCTTCCTCACGTATCTGCTTCTCTGTGTGTTTACTTCCCGGGCTCCAGGATCAAAACTCCAACCTCCCTTCTCTGGTGTACGGTTTCTCTGTGAGTCCCCACCCACCAAGGGAGCAGGGGGCTCAACGTCCTACTGACAGGGCCTAATCAAAGCCTTAATCATTATTTAATCAGTAAAAGTGAAACCTCTAAATGCCCAGAGAAACAAACCAGTTTACAAACATAATCCAATATCTGTTTTTGGAATTCGTAAATAATGCCAAACTGCTATACCATCCTATTATTAACATCTGTATTGGTGGGTATATTTATTACAATTGATGAAAGCACATTTTAATGATTATTAAATATAGTCCATGGTTTAACTTAGGGTTCACTGTTTGCATTGTGCATTTCCATGGAGTTTTAGTTTAGTTTTATTCTAGTAGCATATATCCAACCTAAAATTGTTCCTTTTAACCACATTCAAATATGTAATGCTGTGCTGTTAATTATGTTCACAATGTTGTGCTCCCATCACCACCATCCCTTGTTAAAATTTTTGAATCATCCCAAATAGAAACTGCATATTTTAAGCCTTAGCTCCCTATTCCTAGTCCCTGCTCCCACCCCATGGTAACCTATATTCTAGATTCTGACTCCAAGAGTTTGCTTATACTAATTAGTTTATATCAGTGAGAGTGTTCAGTATTTGCCCTTTTGTGCCTGGCTTATTTCACTCAACATTATGTTTTCATATTTTATCCATGTTTTTAAAACTTCATTCCTTGTTACAGGTGAATAATAGTCCATTGTGTGTATATGCCATATTCTATTTATCTATTCATCGATTGATGGACACTTGGGTTGCTTCCATCTTTGGCAATTGTGAATAATGCTGCTATGAACATTGGTGTGCACATATTTATTCAAGTCCCTGCTTTCAATACTTTTGGGTATATACCTAGAAGTGGGATTGCTGAGTCATATGATAGTTCCATCTCCAACTTCCTGAAGAACTACCAAATTGTTTTCCACAATGGCTGCATCATTTCACATTTCTACTAATAATGTTGGTTTCCATTTCTCTGCATTCTTGCCAGCACTTGTTACTTCCATTTTTAAAATAAGAATCATTGTAGTATGTGTGAGGTGGTATCTCACTGTGCCTTTGATTTACATTTTCCCAGTGACCAATGATATGGAGATCTTCTCATGTGTTCATCGGTCATCTGTACATCCTCTTTTGAGAAATGTCTATTCAAAGTCTTTTGTCTACTTTTATAGTGAATCCTTTAGAAACCCTTCTCCTTTCATTCTGAGCATATTTTTTTTAATGTTTTCTTTGTGGTTACCATGGGGCTTAAATTTAAGATCCTAAGTCTTTAACAATCTCATTTAATTTTATACCACCTTAACTTCAATAATATATACAAACTATGTTTCTAATACCCTTCTGTCTACCCTCACGTTTACGTATTCCTGTGACAATTACATGTTTATATATTAAGACTCCAAACCCACTTATTTTACCACTATATTTTGTGTATTTGCATTTGAGGTCCTGTAGGAAGTAAAAAATGGAGTTTCAAACCAAAAAGCCAATTGTACTGGCATTTTTATTTACCCTTGTCATTGCCTTTACTGCCAGTCTTTAGTTCTTCATGTGACTTCAGCTGATTTTCTGGTGTTCTTTCAACCTGAAGAACTCCCTGTAACATTTCTTGTAAGGCCAGTCTAGTTGTGATGAACTCCTTCAGCTTTTTTTTTTTGTAGTAATATATTAATCTTACCCTCATTTGTGAAAGTCCGTTTTGCCAGATACAGACTTCTTGGTTGGCATTTTTTCCCCTTCAGTACTTTAAATGTCATCCCCTTGCCTTCTGGCCTCTCTGGGTTCGCATTAGAAATTGGCATTTAGCTTTATTGAGTCTCCTTTGTACATGACATGTTGCTTCTGCTTGTGGCTTTCAGAATTTTCTCTTTATATTTGGCATTCAACAGTTTGATTGTAATATACGTTGGTATGCATCTATTGGGTAAATGCTGTTTGGAGTTCATTGAGCTTCTTGGATCTTTTGTTATATTTGGGAAGTTTCCAACCATTGTATCTTTGAATATTCTTTCTGCTCCTTTCTCTCCTTCTCCTTCTTTGAATCCCACAATGTGTACACTGGAATGTTTTATGATATCCCACAGGGCTTCGAGGCTCTATTCCCTTTTTTCATGTTTTTTCTTTCTTCCTGCTTCTCAGACTGAATGATTTCAATTCTCTTATCTTTGAGTTCTCTGATTATTTCCTCTTTCAGTTTCAATCTGCTGTTGAACCCTTCTAGGGAATACTAAATTTTCTGTTAACTGTGATCTTAAGCTCTGTTTGATTCCTTTTCATGATTTCTATCTCTGTATTGACTTTCTCTTTGTTTTTATCTATTATTTCTCTGATTTCCTTTAAGTTTTCATCCATGTTTTCCTTTAGGTCTTTGAGAATATTTAGGACCATTACTTTAAAGTCTTTTTCTGGTTTTCCCCAAGTGTGGCCCTCTTTGTTGATGGTTCCTAATGTTTTATCCCACATGGACCTGGACCATTATTTCTTATTTCTTTGTATGTTTTGTCATCTTTTGTTGCAAACTGGACATTTTTATATTTTTAATGTGTAATCTCTGGAATTTAGACATGGAAGCATCTGTTTCTTAAACTTGAATCCAGTAATTGTTATAACAGAGATTTCCATCAATGCCAGAAGCTAACAAAAAAGAAGGAGAAGTAGAAGGA
>JAQZBX010099626.1:0-11456 GCA_029593785.1 Cabassous unicinctus
AATTATCCTTTTTTTTTTTGGTAAAATTTCACGAGGGTTTATCACTGGGAGACAAAGAGACAACACAATTTCATGCTTTGCTATCTGGCATGAACTGAATAACAGATGTGCAGTAATCAATCACCAACAGACTTTTGAAAGAAGTAACATTATGTTCATTGACCACAATTCACATATGTTATTTACTTAGTGATTTGTGGACTAAAGAACAAAGTTTGAACTTTATGGAATTACTCACGTGTAACATACCATGGTAACAGAAATTTGACCTGTGTTGTCAGGGGACTTTAATTATTTAACTAAATTGTGGTAACTGAAATTCTGCATATTGGAACCATACAAAGTGAGAACTGCCTATATACATAGAATTAAAACTCACAATAACAACACCACCAAAAAAATGGTGAGAGGGTTATAAATGGTGCTAAAGTGTTCTAAGGTCCTTGAATTGTCTGTGAAGTAGTAAAAGAACTAATTATTATTAGACTTCCATAAATTATGAAGAAATCTTTTAGTCTTTTGGGTAGCAACTAAAATAATTGTAGAAGAATGTATAACCAACAAATTAAGGGATAAGGGGAATGGAATTATACAAATTAGATTAATCAAAACCAGGCAAGAGATCAGAGAAGAAATAAAGAACTCTGGGCACAAATAGATTTAACCCTTAATAGTCAGTACTTGTATTAATTACATTAAATGTATAAGTACTTATAACCCTAATTTAAATACAAAGATTGTTAGATTGATTAATTTAAAAATAGCCAACTGTATGCTGCTTATAAGAGACATACTTTAAATATAATGATATGGATATATCATGTGCAAACACTAAGAAAAAATCTATTTAGCTTTGACAATATATATAAAGCATGAAGCTTTACTGTATATAAAAAGAGGATAGTTCATAATGATAAATGGAATATTTCACCAAAAACATATCGATTCTAGCTTCAAACCATATAAAGAAGAAATTGACAGAACTGAAAATAGAAATAGACACATCCATAATCACAATGGAAGCATCTTTTAAAATATATATACCTTTATAAGTAACTGATGGAATAAGTATATCAAAAAAGTAATTGATAATACTGTCAAGAAATTAATAAGTATAGAAAATCTGAACATAATTTTCAAACTTACCCTTTATTTGATTTACATAAACCACTATACCCAACAATTGCAGAGTACATATTATTTTCAAGGGCATATGGAACATTTACTAAAATTAAGCAGATGTTGGGCCATAAAAGCAAGTGTCAGTAACTTAAAAAAAAAATTAAAATCAAACATGTTCTCAGACCAGTAATCAATACACTTCTAAATAATCATAGATCAAAGAAGAAATAACAATAGACATTAGAAAAGATTTTTAACTAAATGACAATAAAAATATGACCTATCAAAACCTGTGGGATGAAGATAAAGTCATGCTCAGATGGAAAATTATAGCCTTAATAAGACATATTTTTAAAAGAAAACTGAAAATAAGTCATTTAAGTATCCTTCACAATAAATTTTTGAAAGAACAGTAAATTAAAACCAAAGGAGGGAGTAGATGTGGCTCAAGTGGTTGAGTGCTTGCTTCCCACATGGGAGGTCCTGGATTTGGTCCCAGTGCCTCCAAAACAAACAAGCAAACAAACAAAAAACCAACTCAGGGGGGCCGATGTGGCTCAATGGTTGAGTGCCGGCTTCCCACATAAGAGGTCCCAGGTTCAACCCCAAGCTCCAGTTCCTCAAAACAAAAACCAAAACAAAACAAAACAAAACAAAAAAACCCCAAAGGAAATAGAATAATACTGAGGCCCAAGAAAACTGAGATCCAGGTCAATAAAAATAAGTTACCAAAATTCAAAACCAAATCTCCTGACTCCAAATGTAATGTTTATTAATCATCCCATTTTGCTTCTCTGTCCTCCCACCAAAAATAAAAATGACTAATTTGTAATAAAGTTCCACATAAACCCTGTTTGCTCTTAAAAGCTACTATTTCATTTTTATTATAGTCTTCTTTCTCATAAAGATTCCAGTTGCTCACAGTTCTCTTATAAATATTGATTTTCTCCCTCTGAGCAAAAGTATTAACATCCTAGAGCAAAGGAAACTGTTAAATACAATAACTTTAAAAAGAATAAGTTAAAAATGAAGTTTTAAAAGCATATTTGCTTTATATAGTTATGATGTTTGGAGTTTAATGCCTTAGAAAATAAAAATAATACATCCTGCATTCTTCAAATTTTCCTAATATATATCAGTCAGCATACAAAATAAGTGAGAACTTTGGGATGCATGTCACTTAATGGTCAATGCATTATTTTGTAATCATTGATTAAACACTGACTATAAACACAGCATTTTGCAACTTGGATGAGAAAAACAAAGCTGAAAAATCACTTTCCTGCCCTCAAGGAATTGAGAATTGCTTTGGGGATATAAAACATGGGACCAAATATCAATATGGAATGATTTAATATATAGACGACACAGTACCATCAACTGAACTTTTCCAGGATTCCTAAGTATAAAATTAGTGCCCTTATGGAGCAGGTGGAGCTCAGTGGTTGAGTGCCTGTTTTGTATGTATGAGGTCCTGGGTTCAATCCCCAGTACCTCCTAAAAAGAAAAACAAAAAACAGTGCCCTCTGGTTTATTTAGGAAAGAGCTCTTCACTATGTTAGATTTGCTGCAAGGGTAGATACTAAACTAAGGAGCACTTATTTCAAATGTCAGCGCATAGTGCTTATTGCCAGCATTTATTGAAAAGCCTCAGTGAGGAGAACATCAGCAGCAAATGAAGATAATGTTATCCTGTTTCATAACTGTCTTTCCTTCCTCAGCTGTCTTCCTCTGCCTTTTTTTTTTCCCCTTGGCCATGTATGTGATTCGGTCAATAGGAAGCCGAGCTAGGGCTGTGGAGGAACTTGCAGCTCAGTCTCTGCTATATTAATCATCCCTGCAAGTGCCTTTTCAACCTGCTCCTGATAAAGCTCTGCATTTATCCTCTGAGATGCCTTCCCAATTAATGTTTAGATTTCTGTGATATAAATTGGGGTGACAGAACTTAAGCACTAAAATTGTTTCTGTTAGTGGTCTAGAGGTGGCATTCCAAAGATAAAATCTACCCATTCATCAATAACTGCAGTGTGTTGAATGCTATGCTAAACCTGTGGACAAGGCGACACGCGGGATTTAACACGGGAGCCCTGCATTCTTATCCAAACCTCTTCCCTTGACTTCTGTGATACCACACTCCTAGCGTTCCTCCTACTACACTGGTCAGTCTTTCTCATTCTCTTTTGCTGGCTACTTCTCCTTCCCTGCATCTAAATGTTGGGGTTCCATATGGTCACTTCCTGTGTCCTCTTTGCTTTTCACTCTACATTCTCTCCATGTGTGATCTTATGCAACAATGTTCACATTTATATATCTAGTCCAGGCCTCTCTTCTTAGTGCTGAGCCATATACCTTTCTACTTGACATCTCCTCTCAAATGTATCACATACCATCTCACACTTAAAATGTCCAAAACTGGCATCTTGATCCTTCTCCAGAAAATCCATTGTTCCTGCAATATTTCCTGAGCTAGCACATGGCACCACCATTGACCTTGCTGCAAAACCCAGATAACTGAGGGATATCACTAAACCTTCTTCCTTCATCACCCACTTCCTATCCTTTACCATGTTCTGTTGATTCTACCATGCTATTATATGTAAAATTCACCTTCTTCGTCTCTGCTGCCACCATCCTTGTCCAAGCCACCATTATCTCTTGCCTAGGCTTGTTCAGATTTGGAAATTTTTGTTCCGTATTTCAATAGAGTATAGTAGAAGTGACACTGAATCAGTTCCAGGCCCAGTCTTTAGGAGAACTAGCAGCTTTCATTTTGGACTCTTGGAGCCATAAGCTACCATGTAAGAAGTCAATCTACACTGATAGAGAGACCAGGTAAAGAGTCCCTGAGATTATATGGAGATTCAGAAGGTTGCAGCTGAGCCCAGCCTTCTAGCAATCCCCACCAAATAGCCAGGCATAGAAGCATACTTGGACTCTCCAGATTGGTCTAGACATCAACTGAATTGACCTCAGTGGATCCCACATGGAGAATTGCCTAGCTTAGTCCTATCCAAAATTCTGATCCACAAAATTGTGAGCTATAATAAAATGGTTATTTTAGACACTGTATTAGTCAGCCAAGGGGGTGCTGATGCAAAGTACCAGAACTCTGTTGGCTTTTATAAGGGGTATTTATTTGGGGTGGAAGCTTACAGTTACAAGGCCCTAAAGAGTCCAACTCAAAGTTACTTCCTTACCAAACTCTGTTGCCACATCTTGAAGCAAGATGGCTGGCGATGTCTGTGAGGGTTCAGCTTTCCTCTTTCCTCTTAAGGCTCCGTGGACACAGCTTCTTCCCATTTCAGATGCAGACAGTCATGAGGCTCTTCTTTCTCCCTGGGGCTCGTTACTTTTCGGGCTCAGCTGCTCTGGTCTCTCCATAAGGTCAGCTGTAGACTATCAGGCTCATCTCTCTTCCTGCGAATCTGCTTCTGTGTTCTCTTTCTCCATGTATTTACTTCTGTGTGAGCATCTGTTTTATCACCAAGGGGCCTGGGACGCGACACTGAGTCACACTCTAATGACGTGGTTGGATCAAAGCCCTAATCTTAACATAACTTAATCAGACATTTCAGCTGAATCTAATACAATCAAAGGGTTATTATGCCACAGGAATGGACCAGATTACAAACATAATCTATATTTCTTTTTGGAATTCATAAATAATATCAAACTGCTACAGACACCAAGTTTGGGTAGTTTTTTAGTCAACAATAGATAGCCAAAAAGGGTAGCAATTATTTATCAGTTAACATGGCATAGAAGACATTGAAGATAAATAAGGCAGGTTTCTTATAAATTATTGAGGGTCCAAGGTAGATACAACTAATTTCTCCCGAGTTTTAAACTTTGGCCATTTGGACCCAAAAGTGTGCATGTAATAAAGATTTATTCTGTAAAATGATGAAACACTGTGCCCTGTGCACTTCCATTTTCTGTTTCATTTCCTGTATAAAGAACCCAATGACATATAGATTGTTGGCCATTGTTATTGTGCTAAAAGTGCTTCACTTACATTGTCCCAAGTAGTCTCACTAAGTCATAGATGCCATTATGTAAAATGGAGTAAAATGGAGATTGTAATCCACACGTAACAGGGCTCTTGTCCACATTTACTTGGCAAAGACATTTCAGAGTGAAAATTTGAAGCCAAGTATATCTGTTTCCAAAGCCAGTGCAACACCATAATGTCTCTTTAATTAGAAGCTGAAATGATAAAAAAAATTCTATCCTCAGAAAGATGTTTTTACTTTTTTGTGGATTTTTTAAAATCACAAATAAATATTCTACAACTAGATAGGTAAAATATGTGATTTATGGCAGATTGTGAGGGAAAACAAATTTGCTGATTCAGTAAAATGAATCAAGTGCACTCACTGACATTTTCAAGAGCACCTGTCTTCTGTTAATTAAGTAATCATGAAAGTACCTGCATGCATCCGCCAGGCAGTTTAAGAATCACTTTTATAATATTCTATTTCTGGTAGAAAATCTGTTGACAAATTTAAATTGTCCTCCATCTGCCTAAAAAATCTGAACATTTATAAACTCTCCTTGGGTTAACATTATTTTTTAACATCCATTATTTCTGAATTCCCAATAAATTAAAAGACATACTGAATCATGAATATCACTTTCCAGTTATTATTTTATTTTTTCTCAAGACACATAATGGAATGTTAATGATAATACAATTGATAACTATGTTGATAGTTATCAATGTAGAATAATTAAGACTCCTCTCATCGAAAAAACTTGATAATGTAGGAAATAATTTATTCTGTGAATTTTTCTAATATTACTGAAAAGCAAGTACTAATCTAAAACTCAGGACTTAAGAAGTTAAGGATCCAATAGTCTGGCAGACTTTATACTTTTTAACCAAGTAATTCCACTTCTATAAAATTTCCCTAAGAAAATAAATAGCAGGAAAATTTACTTAAAAAGCCATTTGTCTCAGAGTTAATTTATAATAGCCAGAATTTGTAAACTACTAAAATATTTAGCTAATACTGTACAACCATTAGAAATCTGTTTTCATAGACTATATAATCACATAGGAAATGCTTTTTACATAATATTTTTTAAAAAATAAGATGTACTTAGAGAGAAAAATTATATTCTCTGGATCATGGAATGGTGGGAGATTTCACTTTTTTATGTGACTGTGTTTAAAGTTTTTACAATGAATATACATTACTTTTATAGTCAGAATATAAACAAAAAAGCTAAGGATTCTTTTATTATGTATTAAGCTTGAAATTAATATTTCATGTTAAAATACTTGGGTGATTTATTATGTGATAAAAGCCTATGATAAAATGTCATTTTAAAATTTATTTACCTAATTATTAATCCCAGTTTTTATCTTGCTCCTGTACAGCATTTAAAGTATTTAAAATAATGAAATTATGCCTTTGCAGATATATATATATATATATACACATCTTGTTTTTGAAGTAAATTATTAACTACTTCCTTGTACCTCCAAGAACACACGGTAAAGTTGCTCATAATAGATGTCCAATAATTATTCGTTTAATTTGAATTAATATGTCCCCACGCTACTCTCTAGCTCATGCAAACCTTGTTTTAAAGTCAGAGTGGCCTGCTAGAGATACTTAAAAGTGGAGTGGAAAAAAATTTAAAAAGCAAAGTGAAGCACGAGGGCTGGTTGAAAGCTAGGTTGTTAGCTAATATTTTTGATCAGTTTCTTGTTTTAAGCAACTTACCTTTACACATTCATAGTGAAAGGGTTCGAGTCCATTTCCTCTCCTTTTGCTCCTCCTTCCCCCACCAGAGCGCCTTTCTCTCACGTTGCTCATTTCCCAAATTGTTTGTGATTTAGGCTCAGCTGCTAAACCTGAGTGCCTGCCACAGTGCTGGTTTTATTGGGCAAATCATTTCTCTGATTAGGCTTGTTCTTAGCCCTTATTGAGAATTAACAAATGTTTCTCAGATGGAGAGGGAAAAAAACCAGAACCTAGACCACAGGAATTTATTGGCTCACCATTTCAGAGGCTGGAAGGCTTCCTCCCCAGGTGGGCAGGCCTCTGGCTGGCCAGTAATTGTCGGGTTCCTGCGGTTTCCAGTCACTTGGCAATGTCCTCTCCTTCCTCTCCTGGTTCCGTTGACTTCTGGCTTTTGGCTCCTCCCCATAGCTTTCTTTCTGTCTGAATTTCTTCTGTTTATAAAAGACCCAGTATTCCAGATAAAGACCCAAACTCATGCCATTGGGCCACACCTTAATTAAAAATAACATCTTCAAAAGGTCCTATTTACAATGGGTTCACACCCACAGGGATGTGGATTAAGATTAAGAACCTGTCTTAATTAGAGTACATATTATAATTTAACTCCCCACATTAACGAAGGCCAAATTATTCATCTGCCGACTCAGGGAAGCACTGCACACTGAACACCAATGCTATACTTTTCATCCAAATGTCTATTTTATTTGGAGTCCAGTGAAGGGGAAATTAAGCAATAATGGGTATTTAAATTTCCTTTTAGTTCCGGTGGATAATCTCCTATAAACATCCTTAGAAAAAAAAGAAAGCAGTATTTGCAATCAGAAGTCCTAGGTTGAGGCCCACTGTTGCCTCTAACTGTATGACATAAGAACAGCCACTTCACTTCTCTAAACCTGTCCTCATTGTTTTATCTGCAAAATGATGCTGATTATTACCTGCGTCACCTAAGTCAGTTCTCTCATCCCCTCACTGGTAGAATCATCCCAGGTGATCAGAAATATACTCAGTACCTTTTTACTCTTTAACCTGCCAGGGCTGGGCTCTTCCATTCAATAAACTTCAAGATCCTCAAATATTTCCCTAACACAGCCCCAGAGCCCCACTGCATAGAAGAACCTCCATTCTGATATAGAGTATGTATTGTTTTGCTTTGTCTTTTTTTTTTTTACATACATTTATTTACATTCTTTTCCTTTTGAAGAAGACAAAATAAAAAGTGAAAATCTCACATTCTTTGCTCCAAACCTATCTACTAGAAATGACCAGTATTAATAGTGTGTTTTAAATCTTAACAATTTTGTCTATGCTTATTGTATTAGTTTGGGAAGGCTAATTCCAGCAATAAGTAGACAAAAATAAAATGTGTAAGCCCTAAAATAACTGAAGTTTGTGTCTTGCTCATGAAACAGTATGAGCAGATGAGCAGGCCCTCCTGCTCTCCTCCATGCAGTCACTCAGGGACCTAAGCAGCTGGAGGTGCTGCCGTCTTCAGCTTTTACCCACATTCACGCAGGAGGGCATCTCCACTCCAAAGCACTGTGCTGCAATTATATACAGGTTTCCCTTCTCTTGGTGGGTGTCCCCAACTTCCTGATACCATAGCTAGCCTTCTGCATGCTTGGGCCATAAATGCTTAACTCAAATTTGTGTGATTTAAACTCACCCTCCCAGTTATGCTTTGAACTCATTCAAAATTGGACTCCTCTTTCAAACTGCTTCTCTCATCAGAGATAATTTGTTACGTGCTTGCACCCCTCCTTGCTTTCTATCTTTGAAAAGTTTATACCATCTGTATTTGTTATGGCTATTCTCTATCTCCATTTAGCCAAACTACTGCCAGCCCATGCCCTCTTTCCCCTTCTACCACTTCTTTGATTCAGCAGAGATTTTTCAAAAGTCACTTGTGAGGCAAGTGTTGAGCTGCCTGTCTTCTTAACCAGAGAGTGACTTCTTTTCCCTAATGTTTTCTTGTGGTATGTCTTGTTTGTTTCTCTCTTTCTTTCACTGTCCACCAGAAATCCGTCTCCTCTTTTGTGTTTCCCCCTCTCTCCTTGCAGCCTCTCCCACTTCTTTATTCTCTCACAGTCCCATGTAAATTACCAGACCCATTTGAGTAACTGTTACCAACAGCAGTATTTTATTTCTCTTTCATTCTCTATCTTTTAAGCTGGTTAAGCTGTCACATACTACCTTTCATTGTGACATTCTCTTGGGCTACTCACTCAAGTCTGCTTGTCTAACAATGGTCTCTTCTGGAGCAATTTTCTAGATTACAAACCCACTCAGATGATTTCCAAACTCTACTAACTAGTTTACATTTGATTGTCCCTGACAGCAGCTAGAACCATCTTCCCCAAATAGAAAGCTCTGGCAAGGAGTGTATTGCTCACTGAGAAAAGAGAGAGCTCCACTGCAGCAAAGTTTGGTAGTGTCCCAGAATTTTGTCCATGTTGACCAATCCTCCTGGAATTTCAAGGATATAGCACTTTCAGTTTTAAAACCAGAACAAAATTTAGAGTCTAGTTCACAGTAGATCTTTCCATGCAGGGGTTTGGTTGGGAAAATATCATGAGATAATCATTTAGAATTAGTGGACACAGCAAAGTGAGAACTTTGAGGGTAGGGGTTCAAAGAGTCTTGGAGTATAAACTATTGATGCTTTTCATTGATGACTTGATGGGTCTTTCAAGAAGTTCCTGTAATGAACAATAAAGTTTTTTTGTCTGGGCAAGAGTCTCCTGCAATAGTAAAATTATGCTGATGAAGACAGTGGAATAGTAAAGTTATGTTAATATAGACAGTAAACTATGTGGGAGGTAGATAGTTACTGTTCTCAGGATTAATTCCACCCTCTCTTTGCCAAAGGTCTGTTTCATACTCAACTTCCTTAGTCAAAATACCAAACAATGGGTAATTTTGCAAGAACATTGCAGCACCTCCAACACCAAGACCTCCAACTTTCATGCCACTCATGAGAATAACAATAATAAGAGCCATCATTTGCAGAGCCCTTACTGTGTGCTATTTAATCCTCACAAGTACCCTATGAAACAGGTACTGTTATTGTCCCTGTTTTACAGAAGAGGAAAATGTGGTTCAAAGAGGTCAAGGAACTTGCCCAAGGTCATGCAACCAGAAAGTGGCAGAGCCAAGATTTGATCCCAGGTCTGTCTACTATTCAGCAATAAAATGGAATAAACTATTGGTACATGCTATAACATAGATTTACCTCATAAACATTAACCAGACACAATAAACTATATGATTCCATTTATCTATAATGTCCAGATAAGGCAAATTTATATATAGAGAGAAGGCAGATCTGTGGTTCCTAGGAAAAGGGGAGGGAGCCGGGATTAACTGCAAATGGGCATATGGTTACTTTTGTTAGTTTTAGAAATGTTCTAAAACTGGATTGTGACGATGGTTGCACAACTCTATAAATTTACTAAAAATCATCAATTTTATACTTACTGTGGGTGAATTTTATGGGATTCAAATTACCCTTTAGTAAAACTCTTAAAAAATGAAAAACACTCCACAGGTCAGATTCTAAGCCTTCTGTTTGGCATCACCAATGGCTGGAGTCAGGTCCCTTTAGGAATCAGGCCTCAGGTGTTATCCCTAGGGGAAAGGCTACAGGTCTTGGTGGGTTCTTACATCCTCTCCCTTTAAGCCTGGGGAATGCCTTAAATTCTTTTAGCCAATCTACATATGTTGAATACTTTTACCAATGAAAGCCCATTTCCAACAGTCATTATGCTAATTAACAAACCACTAATTTCACTAATGAAGATGTACATTCTTTCTTCCACTATTTAAAATTTTTTATTGAAGTATCTAATTCATATATGAACATACATAAACAGTAAGTGTATAATAAAATTGTGAACTTACAAAACAAACATGCAAAACATCATAAAGTCATCCCATACAGCAACCCACCATGAACACCTTGCATTGCTGTAAGTCATTTGTTACAAATTATGAAAAAATATCATCAAAATCTCACTATTAACTATAGTCTATAATTTATACTTGGTGTATTTTTCCCCAACCCATCCTATTATTATTTTTTAAAATATATTTTTATTACAGAAGTCATGAACTTACAAAATAATCATGCACTTGTATAGAATTCCCATACAACACCACTTTTTCAACACACCACACCATGCTGGACATTTGTTAAAGATTATCAGATAATATCATCAGACTATTATCACAACCCATGGTCTGTAGCATACATTTGACACACTTTTCCATACTCCCAAATTATAAACACAGTGCATCTTTGGCATAGAGGCATGAATATTACAGTATTGCTGTTAATCACAGTCCATAGGTCACACCAATTATATTTTTCCCATGATTCGTCACATTCCCACCACCTTGCAATAGTGGCGTACATGTGCTCTAACTCACAGAAGGACACTCATCTGTACCATCAGCCACAATTCTCATCCACCTCTGGGTTCGCTGTGTTACTCAGTGCCTAGATTGTTCTCAAGGTTTCTTTCATTGACATTTACATCACTAGAATATCTTTTTCAGCCACAATTCCTTTTAAAAACCAGCTGA